>JBBBDQ010001237.1:0-47500 GCA_037127315.1 Ascarosepion bandense
GCCACTCGCCCTCTTTGTTTGCTACCGGAGCTGGTGTTACCGGTTTTACGCCCTCTTTCTCCATGGGCTGCTGTTTCTGTTTTGCTGGTTGTGCTAGTTGGGCCGCTGGGGCCGGGTTCTTGGTTGGACACGCCTTAGCGACGTGCTCCGCGGCTCCGCAGACCCAACAGCATGGCTTCCTTCCTTCTACCACGATGAAAATCCTACGACCCCTGCAGGTGAGGATGTTGGGAATTTTCCCGATATTCTCCTTCGACGCAGTCACCTGCAGGGTCATATCACCTGTCATAAAGCCAGCCTTCGACCGCAGCGAGGAGACTGAGGCCACCTTTCCGTATCCTGCGAAAAAGGCGCCAACGTGGTCTTCATCAATTTCCATGGGGACGCCATGCAGTGTAATTTTCACTTTCCGGGCACCCATGTATTCAGTGCTGAACTGGAGTGATTTCGTCTCCAGTACTTCTCCGATCAGACGTTTCGCCTCCTCGGCCGAGCCCAGCAAGACGTCCCACATGGAATTGCCCCTCCTCGCCACGGCCCTGGCTTTAATCTTCAAAGCTTTAATGGCTTCTTCCAATACGTCCCTTGAGACTCCCACCAACTTGTGCGATTTTATGTCCTTAGTATGCAGGGTAATAATCCTTGCCTCAATGTCGGCCAACTTATCCGGCACAGAGACCAGCTCTGTGCCCTTAATGTACTCCGCATATTTGGCTCTTATCTCCTCATAGTACTTCTCGTCCTTACATATCATCACACTGGTTGTCTTACTCGCTGTCCATCCGGAAGTGGACGGTAAGGGGGAACCTGCTGCTGGAACTGAGGGTGACTCCCGTGGCGGTAGTTGCCAGTCACCCTCCTTCCCTCCCACCGACGCCATGGTGGGAGGCACGACTTCGTCCGGCCTCTCTGAGGCCATTGCCTCCTAAGAGGCCTGAAAAAAGAAACACTGGACAACTGTCCTCCGGTGTTTCACGACCGGTGAAGGTCGCTACTTTTCACGCAGCCACAAGCAATGAACTTGGGTGGAGAAACAGAAATCCCGAAACCACAGATATAGTATAAGCTACTATGGAACAGATACTACACTTTGATCCTACCCATAAAAACCACGGAACGCAATTATGGGGAGGAAGATGGCTCGTTTTATTTATTTTGTTTTTACACAAAATTGTGGCTCAAGGCCAAAAACTGGGAGGGGGAACAAAACTTGGGGTGGTCTTCAGCTACTCTATCCTATACCTAGCTAACCAGATTCACGACCCATACATACGTTACAATGATTCTCATTCACCATAAGAATTTGCCCATCAACACTCATACCTATCAAGCACCAAAAAACCGCAAAACATACCGGGGACCTAAAAACGCCCCAAATGTACATAAAAATTTATTACTATATACAAATATAATACAAAAATAACTTTAAAAATTTGTACATGAAATGATATGATGGGAAGGGGGTATGAAGAAACAAAAAATCCCCAAAACAAAAACAATTTCAAATGAATATTTATACATTATGTTAGTAAGACCCAAACACACCCACATAATTAAAGAGGCCACTGTATTCTGCCTGTATAGACAAAATCAAGCCGCTCTCTTTCTACGGGGAATGGAGAAATAGGTTAAAAGATAAAATGGACTGGAGAATATATAAGGCTGACCCAGCCGAGAATAAAACGGGACAAAATAACTCTGGACAATGGGGATCTCGAACTGGATCATAACAAAAGCAAGGGAGCCGGGAACAGGCTAGGACAAACCCACTCACTCACGTTAACTAGGTACACAAAAGAATACTTTACCTTAACCACGGGAGGGGTTCCAGAGGAATCCACCCCGATGCGAGCAGCAGATCTAAAAAAGAAAATCAAGACTAGCCCCGGTCACACGAACCAGGCTCGCTGCATATATCCACCTTTTGCTAAAGTCTGTCGGGTGCAGCCGTTTCCGTTCAGTTCTAATCTTCATTTTGAGCTGGTGCTCAAAATATCGGATTAGATCCTGATCCGAAAGACGACCTCCCCGCAAGACTTCCTCCAGTCGCGTCATCCAGATCACCATTCTAGCCGTGGCCAGTAGCGACAGAAACACCATCCGCTTCACTCCAGAGTACGGGGGCGACACATTGTCCACAGCGTATGCGCGATCAATGAGCACAAGCTCCCGCGGCGCGATACGAGCAGTCAACTCGCCGACACGCGCCCACAACGGGCGAACGCGCGAACAATGGAAGAAGGCGTGCGCAGACGTCTCCTTAATTCCAAGGTCGCAACGTTCACAATCTGGCAAATCCGCCAGGCCCATTGCGAAACGCTTGTCATTGAGCGACAAACCATTCCGAGCCAATCGCCAGGTCAGAGAAAACTCAGAGTTGCTGAGCCAATCCGCACCTGGCGCCCAAGACCAATGAGAGCGGTACTCCACTCTCGACATGCCGAGCTTACTCCACAGCTTATCCTTCACGGCACCCTCCACTAATCCCCGATAGAAGATTTTCCTAGGCTGTGAAAGGTCACTGGACCGTGGAATGGCCTGTAAAGCCGCCAGACATTCGAGCAGGAATTTCGGTCGCACCCAAGGCCTGACGGTCAGCCATAGGGTCGGGGGCGTGATGGTAAGGCAAGGGAACATGTCCCTCACTACCCCCGCAAGCAACCGATCTTCCTCCAACGCGCGCCTGAGGAATGCCAACCTCGAAGCGAGCACGTGGCTCCTCAAGTGTGGCATCCCCAGACCCCCTTGACACGGACGGAGGCAACAGACTCCTTTGTCGACCATGTGTTTGCGTCCTCTCCACAGACAGGAGAATAGCAAACGCTCGAGCGCCTTCTCATGATCGTCACAAAGGGGAAGTACTGACAGCCGGTAAAGGATCATGGGAAAGAGGTATGTGTTACACACCTCCGCCAAGCCCTTCACGGAGAGACCCCGTCGACGCCAAATCTTGACCGACGCGCCGACCTTTGTCAGTACTTCTGACCAGTTTTTCTCCAGCTGTAAGTCCGGACCGAACCAAACTCCGAGGAGCTTGACCGGCCCGTCCGTCCAGCTGAAGGGCCCCGGGAGGGAAACTCCCTTCCAGGCACCTAACCGCAAGCCGGATGACTTGTCGCAGTTAATTCTGGCCCCTGTCACCTTCTCGTACCGTACAAGCGCCTGGTGTACCGCCTCTATGTCCCTGCGGGAGGACACAAAGGTCGTTACGTCATCGGCGTACGCAGAAACCCTGGCTCGAGCTCCGCCAGGGACTTCAATTCCACGCAGGACCGGACTGCCCGTCTCGTCCCTTAGCCTGCGAAGGAGGGGCTCCAAACACAGGACATAAAGGAGAGAAGACAGTGGACAACCCTGTCGGACCGACCTAGACAGCGCGAAAGCGCCCGACAGCTTCCCGTTCACCTGTACCACAGCCTTGGGGGAGCGATACAGAAGGCTAATCCAGCGGCTGAAGTCGGGTTTGAATCCGGCGGCCTGCAGGACAGCAGCCAGGTAGCCATGGTCAATCCTATCAAATGCCTTGGACTGATCTAAATTGATCAGCGCGGCCTCATCGTCGTCTTCTACACCCTCTATGATCGTGCGAATCAAGTGCAGGTTGCTCTGAATTGTTCTCCCCTTCACAGAACAAGTCTGATCCGGTTCCAACAGAGACTCGGCAACTAGCTGCAAGCGATTCGTCAGGATCTTGGCCAAAATCTTTAACTCTGTGTTTAGCAGAGTTATGGGCCTGTAGTCATCTAGTTCCCTCCCAACCTTCTTGCCTTTTCTCAACAGCGTGATCACGCCCCTGGTGATCCGACCGGGGATGGACCCCTGCCGAAACCAGTGGTTGAACACGACAGCCAAGAGCGGGACAAAAAGGTGCGACATCCTCAAGTACAATTCATAGGGCAAACCATCCAAACCTGGCGACTTGCCACTGCTGACCTTCTTCAAAGCCACGTAGATTTCGTCCTCCGTAATCTCCCCTTCGCAGCTAGCCGCTTCAGCCGGCAAAAGCCGGGGAAAGTCAGCCAAATAGCTGCGAAACTCCTCGTCACGGAGACCAGGCTCCTTGGTAAATCGGTGCTCGAAATGCTGCCGGAACGCCTCGCACATGTCGTCGGTGGACCTAAGGAGATGTCCCTCCGGGTCGCGTACCTCTCGAATGTACCGGTCGCCGGCATGGCGAATTTCTTCCTTGCGCAGTTCCGCGCCCATGTTCACAGCTTCGGAAGACATCTTGCTTAACTTAGCCCTAATTACCTGACCCATGTAGCGCCCGCTAGTCGAGCGCTCCAGGGCCTCCCTGGCTAAGGCTATTTCTAGGGGATCCCCACCAGCCTCCGCCCGGGCGAAATTAGCACTAAGTGTCTTTGCCTCCGCAGCCTTATCTAGGTTGAGCCGCTGGCTATATTTGGTGGCGAAAGACCTAATGGAGTCCTTAAGGTTAACCCACCACTTACTCCCAATGACTCGCCCAATTAACGCCCGCTGCACTAGTTTTGTCAGCTGGTCACGAAAGTCCCGCCTGTCCAGTAAGGACTGATTGAACTTCCAATAACCAGCCAACCTAGGCCTAAATTCTAACGCCACCCGGGCACAAACGAGTTTGTGGTCCGAGTAGCCTAACCAGTGGAACGTTGGACATTCTAGGAAGTCTATATCGGCTTCTCTCACTAACATCCTATCCAGGTATGCAGATACCCGGGTAGAAGGCCAACTACGCGTCCACGTCCACATGCTCCCTTCCGGATGATCGACCCGGTATCTATCGACGAGACCAAATTCGCCGATCAGATCAACCAGGCTACGATCACCACTCCACCCGCTAGCGCCCCTTCCTCTATCCCATTTGGGGGTTAGGACGGCATTCCAGTCCCCAACTAAGATTAGCCGTGTTGAATGCACCATGAAGGGCTCCAACAGCCGAAAGAAAGAGACACGCTCACCTTGAACATTGGGCGCATAAACCACAATCAGCCGGAACGACTTGCTTTTCACTGCAATATCGGCCACGATCAGCCGGCCCTCGGCACCGACATGGACAAGGTCCACCCTCGCGTCCAGGGTACGCTTGACCAGCAAAGAAACACCTCTGGCCAGCCGGCTCCCATATGCTGAATAGACGACAAAGTCGTTAGACAGCACACACGAGTCGACTTCGCAAACAAAGTGAGTCTCTTGGATCGCGGCCACATCCACGCCGAAGGACAAGAGGTCACGAAGCAGGCGAGCCGCCTTACCCCGATCCCTCAGGCCCTTCGCATTTATACTGGCTAACTTAATAGACATTCTTTAGACCTGAAAAGAGACAAAGAAAAACATGCAACAAACGGCTCTACTCGCATACGGGCCGGAAATCTCTGGCAGATAGGACCCCGACGGACTGTCCTAGGGACCCAGTTCCTACATCGGACGTAATCCGTCCGTCTAGGACAATGCCGCCGACGTCCGTGGGGTACGTTAGTTTTACCACCCTATATAGACTGGGGTGGAGTAAAACAGGGAACCTCCCCGAACAATTTTTTTGCATCTTCTTCAGTTCAGGTGTGTTCTCCTGAACCATTCTGACATTGGTGAAATGCTTCTTAGCCTCATGAATGTGGTCCCAGACCCTCAGGTTGCCACCGGTATTCCTTACCAGGGTGATGACACCTGGGGCCTGGGCAAAGTTCCTGGGGTCTTCTACAGAGCGACCGTCGACAGAGGTCATCTTCAGGAGTGGTTTTAGGAGCTTTCGCCTCTGTGACGACCACTCCGCCACCACATTGTCACTAACCCTCATTAGGGCATCACCTTGGGGAAGGGCACTTTTCTTTTTCGCCCGAGTGGGAGTGGGAATAGGAGAAGGGGAGGGAGTGGGAGTTACAGATTTGGCTTTTTTGAGGGGGGTCAATTCAAAGGTCAGGGTCTGGGAAGCTTTTTGCGGGGACGCAGGAAGGCTTCTTGCCTTTTCTGCGTACGATGTCCTTTTGGGTGAGACTGGTAAAGAGCTGCATCTATCCGCTCGTGATCTCTTTTCCCTGCTCCTGCTTCTCCTCCTAGCCTTCGGGTTGTCGTGTTGTTCTTCCACCTCCTCCTCTCTCCCGCGCTTCAGGGAGGCTGATCTCTCCACTTCCATTAGCTCAGGGGCAGGACTTCTTTCCTTCCTCTGTTTGGGAGGAGACTTCTCTGAAGGTGACTCCTTCGGCTTTGCCGGCACCTTTGCCGGGGACTCCTTTTGTTTGGCCGGAGTCGGCACCTTCGCCGGAGCTTGCTTTGCAGGCGTCTTGACAGGTGTCGGCACTTTCTCCGGGGAAGATGTTTTGGTCTTCTTCCTGGCCACCACCTGCCATTCGCCCTCCTTGTTACCCACGGGAGACTGTGTTGGTAGAACTTGCTTTCCTCCTTCCTTCTCCTGTGCCTTTAGCTGCTGCTTAGCTGGTTGGGCTGGCTGGGCCTTTGGGGCCGGATTCTTGGTAGGACACGCCTTTGCGACGTGGTCCGCCGACCCGCAGACCCAACAGCACGGCTTTCTCCCTTCTACAATGACGAAAATCGCCCGACCCCTGCAGGTGATGATGTTGGGGATTTTCGCGATGTTCTCCTTGTTTAGGGTCACCTGCAGGGTCATGTCTCCCGTGAGGAAGCCTGCTTTGGACCGCAGCGAGGAGACTTCGGCTACCCTTCCGTACTGTACAAAGAAGGCGCCGACATGATCCTCTGCAATGTCCATGGGGACGCCATGCAGGGTCACTTTCACTTTTTTCGTGCCCATATATTCGGTATGGAACTGGAGAGTTTTGGTCTCCAGAACCACACCAATTAAGCTTTTGGCCTCTTCGGCAGAGCCAAGCAGGACGTCCCACATGGCATTGCCCCTCCTCGCTACGGCCTTAGCTTTGATTTTTAAAGTCTGTATCCCCTCCTCGAATGTATCTCTGGGGACACCGACCAACTTTTTGGTCTTGAGGTCCTTCGTGATCAAGGTGATGATACGGGACTCTATCTGTGCCAACTGCTCCGGCACCGAAACGAGCTCCGTCCCCTTGATTAAGTCCGAGTATTCCTTTGCCATCCTCTCATAATATTCTTCATCTTTTAGCGTCATTTTTTTGCCTCCCTTCCACCCAGAGGTCGAAGGTAAGGGGGACGCTGGCGCTACTGATACTGCTGGTACTGTAGGAGAGGGATTATCCCGAGGCGGTAATGCCCAATCCCCCTCCTTTCCCCCCACCGAGTCCGTGGTGGGAGGCACGATCGCATCTGGCCTATCGGAGGCCATGCCTCCTAAGAGGCCGAACACCTGACAATCGCTTCCGGTGTTTCGCAGCTATAAAGCCACTACTTTTACGCTGCTCGAGCAATGAACTCGAGTGGAATTGATTGCCAGTCAAACCACAGTGTTAGTAAAAGCTACTATGGAACAGATACTACACTTTGATCCTACCCATAAAAACCACGGAACGCAATTATGGGGAGGAAGATGGCTCGTTTTATTTATTTGTATAAATACAAATTGTGGCTCAAGGCCAAAAACTGGGAGGGGGAACAAAACTTGGGGTGGTCTTCAGCTACTCTATCCTATACCTAGCTAATCAGATTCACGACCCATACATGCGTTACAATGATTCTCATTCACCATAAGAATTTGTCCATCACCACTCATACTTATCAAGCACCAAAATACCGCAAAACATACCGGGGACCTAAAAACGCCCCAAATGTACATAAAAATTTTATTACTATATACAAATATAATACAAAAATAACTTTTAAAAATTTGTACATGAAATGATATGATGGGACGGGGGTATGAAGAAACAAAAAATCCCCAAAACAAAAACAATTTCAAATGAATATTTATACATTATGTTAGTAAGACCCAAACACACCCACATAATTAAAGAGGCCACTGTATTCTGCCTGTAGAGACAAAATCAAGCCGCTCTCTTTCTAAGGGGAATGGAGAAGCAGGGTACAAAAATAAAATGGACTGGAGAGTATATAAGGCTGACCCAGCCGAGAATGAAACGGGACAAAATAACTCTGGACAATGGGGATCTCGAACTGGATCATAACAAAAGCAAGGGAGCCGGGAACAGGCCGGGACTAACACTATCACTCACATTAACTAGGTATACAAAAGAATACTTTACCTTAACCACGGGAGGGGTTCCAGAGGAATCCACCCCGATGCGAGCAGCAGATCTAAAAAAGAAAATCAAGACTAGCCCCGGTCACTCGAACCAGGCTCGCTGCATATATCCACCTTTTGCTAAAGTCTGTCGGGTGCAGCCGTTTCCGTTCAGTTCTAATCTTCATTTTGAGCTGGTGCTCAAAATATCGGATTAGATCCTGATCCGAAAGACGGCCTCCCCGCAAGACTTCCTCCAGACGCGTCATCCAAATCACCATTCTAGCCGTGGCCAGTAGCGACAGAAACACCATCCGCTTCACTCCAGAGTACGGGGGCGACACATTGTCCACAGCGTATGCGCGATCAATGAGCACAAGCTCCCGCGGCGCGATACGAGCAGTCAACTCGCCGACACGCGCCCACAACGGGCGAACGCGCGAACAATGGAAGAAGGCGTGCGCAGACGTCTCCTTAATTCCAAGGTTGCAACGTTCACAATCTGGCAAATCCGCCAGGCCCATTGCGAAACGCTTGTCATTGAGCGACAAACCATTCCGAGCCAATCGCCAGGTCAGAGAAAACTCAGAGTTGCTGAGCCAATCCGCACCTGGCGCCCAAGACCAATGAGAGCGGTACTCCACTCTCGACATGCCGAGCTTACTCCACAGCTTATCCTTCACGGCACCCTCCACTAATCCCCGATAGAAGATTTTCCTAGGCTGTGAAAGGTCACTGGACCGTGGAATGGCCTGTAAAGCCGCCAGACATTCGAGCAGGAATTTCGGTCGCACCCAAGGCCTGACGGTCAGCCATAGGGTCGGGGGCGTGATGGTAAGGCAAGGGAACATGTCCCTCACTACCCCCGCAAGCAACCGATCTTCCTCCAACGCGCGCCTGAGGAATGCCAACCTTGAAGCGAGCACGTGGCTCCTCAAGTGTGGCATCCCCAGACCCCCTTGACACGGACGGAGGCAACAGACTCCTTTGTCGACCATGTGTTTGCGTCCTCTCCACAGACAGGAGAATAGCAAACGCTCGAGCGCCTTCTCATGATCGTCACAAAGGGGAAGTACTGACAGCCGGTAAAGGATCATGGGAAAGAGGTATGTGTTACACACCTCCGCCAAGCCCTTCACGGAGAGACCCCGTCGACGCCAAATCTTGACCGACGCGCCGACCTTTGCCAGTACTTCTGACCAGTTTTTCTCCAGCTGTAAGTCCGGACCGAACCAAACTCCGAGGAGCTTGACCGGCCCGTCCGTCCAGCTGAAGGGCCCCGGGAGGGAAACTCCCTTCCAGGCACCTAACCGCAAGCCGGATGACTTGTCGCAGTTAATTCTGGCCCCTGTCACCTTCTCGTACCGTACAAGCGCCTGGTGTACCGCCTCTATGTCCCTGCGGGAGGACACAAAGGTCGTTACGTCATCGGCGTACGCAGAAACCCTGGCTCGAGCTCCGCCAGGGACTTCAATTCCACGCAGGACCGGACTGCCCGTCTCGTCCCTTAGCCTGCGAAGGAGGGGCTCCAAACACAGGACATAAAGGAGAGAAGACAGTGGACAACCCTGTCGGACCGACCTAGACAGCGCGAAAGCGCCCGACAGCTTCCCGTTCACCTGTACCACAGCCTTGGGGGAGCGATACAGAAGGCTAATCCAGCGGCTGAAGTCGGGTTTGAATCCGGCGGCCTGCAGGACAGCAGCCAGGTAGCCATGGTCAATCCTATCAAATGCCTTGGACTGATCTAAATTGATCAGCGCGGCCTCATCGTCGTCTTCTACACCCTCTATGATCGTGCGAATCAAGTGCAGGTTGCTCTGAATTGTTCTCCCCTTCACAGAACAAGTCTGATCCGGTTCCAACAGAGACTCGGCAACTAGCTGCAAGCGATTCGTCAGGATCTTGGCCAAAATCTTTAACTCTGTGTTTAGCAGAGTTATGGGCCTGTAGTCATCTAGTTCCCTCCCAACCTTCTTGCCTTTTCTCAACAGCGTGATCACGCCCCTGGTGATCCGACCGGGGATGGACCCCTGCCGAAACCAGTGGTTGAACACGACAGCCAAGAGCGGGACAAAAAGGTGCGACATCCTCAAGTACAATTCATAGGGCAAACCATCCAAACCTGGCGACTTGCCACTGCCGACCTTCTTCAAAGCCACGTAGATTTCGTCCTCCGTAATCTCCCCTTCGCAGCTAGCCGCTTCAGCCGGCAAAAGCCGGGGAAAGTCAGCCAAATAGCTGCGAAACTCCTCGTCACGGAGACCAGGCTCCTTGGTAAATCGGTGCTCGAAATGCTGCCGGAACGCCTCGCACATGTCGTCGGTGGACCTAAGGAGATGTCCCTCCGGGTCGCGTACCTCTCGAATGTACCGGTCGCCGGCATGGCGAATTTCTTCCTTGCGCAGTTCCGCGCCCATGTTCACAGCTTCGGAAGACATCTTGCTTAACTTAGCCCTAATTACCTGACCCATGTAGCGCCCGCTAGTCGAGCGCTCCAGGGCCTCCTGGCTAAGGCTATTTCTAGGGGATCCCCACCAGCCTCCGCCCGGGCGAAATTAGCACTAAGTGTCTTTGCCTCCGCAGCCTTATCTAGGTTGAGCCGCTGGCTATATTTGGTGGCGAAAGACCTAATGGAGTCCTTAAGGTTAACCCACCACTTACTCCCAATGACTCGCCCAATTAACGCCCGCTGCACTAGTTTTGTCAGCTGGTCACGAAAGTCCCGCCTGTCCAGTAAGGACTGATTGAACTTCCAATAACCAGCCAACCTAGGCCTAAATTCTAACGCCACCCGGGCACAAACGAGTTTGTGGTCCGAGTAGCCTAACCAGTGGAACGTTGGACATTCTAAGGAAGTCTATATCGGCTTCTCTCACTAACATCCTATCCAGGTATGCAGATACCCGGGTAGAAGGCCAACTACGCGTCCACGTCCACATGCTCCCTTCCGGATGATCGACCCGGTATCTATCGACGAGACCAAAATTCGCCGATCAGATCCAACCAGGCTACGATCACCACTCCACCCGCTAGCGCCCCTTCCTCTATCCCATTTGGGGGTTAGGACGGCATTCCAGTCCCCAACTAAGATTAGCCGTGTTGAATGCACCATGAAGGGCTCCAACAGCCGAAAGAAAGAGACACGCTCACCTTGAACATTGGGCGCATAAACCACAATCAGCCGGAACGACTTGCTTTTCACTGCAATATCGGCCACGATCAGCCGGCCCTCGGCACCGACATGGACAAGGTCCACCCTCGCGTCCAGGGTACGCTTGACCAGCAAAGAAACACCTCTGGCCAGCCGGCTCCCATATGCTGAATAGACGACAAAGTCGTTAGACAGCACACACGAGTCGACTTCGCAAACAAAGTGAGTCTCTTGGATCGCGGCCACATCCACGCCGAAGGACAAGAGGTCACGAAGCAGGCGAGCCGCCTTACCCCGATCCCTCAGGCCCTTCGCATTTATACTGGCTAACTTAATAGACATTCTTTAGACCTGAAAAGAGACAAAGAAAAACATGCAACAAACGGCTCTACTCGCATACGGGCCGGAAATCTCTGGCAGATAGGACCCCGACGGACTGTCCTAGGGACCCAGTTCCTACATCGGACGTAATCCGTCCGTCTAGGACAATGCCGCCGACGTCCGTGGGGTACGTTAGTTTTACCACCCTATATAGACTGGGGTGGAGTAAAACAGGGAACCTCCCCGAACAATTTTTTTGCATCTTCTTCAGTTCAGGTGTGTTCTCCTGAACCATTCTGACATTGGTGAAATGCTTCTTAGCCTCATGAATGTGGTCCCAGACCCTCAGGTTGCCACCGGTATTCCTTACCAGGGTGATGACACCTGGGGCCTGGGCAAAGTTCCTGGGGTCTTCTACAGAGCGACCGTCGACAGAGGTCATCTTCAGGAGTGGTTTTAGGAGCTTTCGCCTCTGTGACGACCACTCCGCCACCACATTGTCACTAACCCTCATTAGGGCATCACCTTGGGGAAGGGCACTTTTCTTTTTCGCCCGAGTGGGAGTGGGAATAGGAGAAGGGGAGGGAGTGGGAGTTACAGATTTGGCTTTTTTGAGGGGGGTCAATTCAAAGGTCAGGGTCTGGGAAGCTTTTTGCGGGGACGCAGGAAGGCTTCTTGCCTTTTCTGCGTACGATGTCCTTTTGGGTGAGACTGGTAAAGAGCTGCATCTATCCGCTCGTGATCTCTTTTCCCTGCTCCTGCTTCTCCTCCTAGCCTTCGGGTTGTCGTGTTGTTCTTCCACCTCCTCCTCTCTCCCGCGCTTCAGGGAGGCTGATCTCTCCACTTCCATTAGCTCAGGGGCAGGACTTCTTTCCTTCCTCTGTTTGGGAGGAGACTTCTCTGAAGGTGACTCCTTCGGCTTTGCCGGCACCTTTGCCGGGGACTCCTTTTGTTTGGCCGGAGTCGGCACCTTCGCCGGAGCTTGCTTTGCAGGCGTCTTGACAGGTGTCGGCACTTTCTCCGGGGAAGATGTTTTGGTCTTCTTCCTGGCCACCACCTGCCATTCGCCCTCCTTGTTACCCACGGGAGACTGTGTTGGTAGAACTTGCTTTCCTCCTTCCTTCTCCTGTGCCTTTAGCTGCTGCTTAGCTGGTTGGGCTGGCTGGGCCTTTGGGGCCGGATTCTTGGTAGGACACGCCTTTGCGACGTGGTCCGCCGACCCGCAGACCCAACAGCACGGCTTTCTCCCTTCTACAATGACGAAAATCGCCCGACCCCTGCAGGTGATGATGTTGGGGATTTTCGCGATGTTCTCCTTGTTTAGGGTCACCTGCAGGGTCATGTCTCCCGTGAGGAAGCCTGCTTTGGACCGCAGCGAGGAGACTTCGGCTACCCTTCCGTACTGTACAAAGAAGGCGCCGACATGATCCTCTGCAATGTCCATGGGGACGCCATGCAGGGTCACTTTCACTTTTTTCGTGCCCATATATTCGGTATGGAACTGGAGAGTTTTGGTCTCCAGAACCACACCAATTAAGCTTTTGGCCTTCTTCGGCAGAGCCAAGCAGGACGTCCCACATGGCATTGCCCCTCCTCGCTACGGCCTTAGCTTTGATTTTTAAAGTCTGTATCCCCTCCTCGAATGTATCTCTGGGGACACCGACCAACTTTTTGGTCTTGAGGTCCTTCGTGATCAAGGTGATGATACGGGACTCTATCTGTGCCAACTGCTCCGGCACCGAAACGAGCTCCGTCCCCTTGATTAAGTCCGAGTATTCCTTTGCCATCCTCTCATAATATTCTTCATCTTTTAGCGTCATTTTTTTGCCTCCCTTCCACCCAGAGGTCGAAGGTAAGGGGGACGCTGGCGCTACTGATACTGCTGGTACTGTAGGAGAGGGATTATCCCGAGGCGGTAATGCCCAATCCCCCTCCTTTCCCCCCACCGAGTCCGTGGTGGGAGGCACGATCGCATCTGGCCTATCGGAGGCCATGCCTCCTAAGAGGCCGAACACCTGACAATCGCTTCCGGTGTTTCGCAGCTATAAAGCCACTACTTTTACGCTGCTCGAGCAATGAACTCGAGTGGAATTGATTGCCAGTCAAACCACAGTGTTAGTAAAAGCTACTATGGAACAGATACTACACTTTGATCCTACCCATAAAAACCACGGAACGCAATTATGGGGAGGAAGATGGCTCGTTTTATTTATTTGTATAAATACAAATTGTGGCTCAAGGCCAAAAACTGGGAGGGGAAACAAAACTTGGGGTGGTCTTCAGCTACTCTATCCTATACCTAGCTAACCAGATTCACGACCCATACATGCGTTACAATGATTCTCATTCACCATAAGAATTTGTCCATCACCACTCATACTTATCAAGCACCAAAATACCGCAAAACATACCGGGGACCTAAAAACGCCCCAAATGTACATAAAAATTTTATTACTATATACAAATATAATACAAAAATAACTTTTAAAAATTTGTACATGAAATGATATGATGGGACGGGGGTATGAAGAAACAAAAAATCCCCAAAACAAAAACAATTTCAAATGAATATTTATACATTATGTTAGTAAGGCCCAAACACACCCACATAATTAAAGAGGCCACTGTATTCTGCCTGTAGAGACAAAATCAAGCCGCTCTCTTTCTAAGGGGAATGGAGAAGCAGGGTACAAAAATAAAATGGACTGGAGAGTATATAAGGCTGACCCAGCCGAGAATGAAACGGGACAAAATAACTCTGGACAATGGGGATCTCGAACTGGATCATAACAAAAGCAAGGGAGCCGGGAACAGGCCGGGACTAACACTATCACTCACATTAACTAGGTATACAAAAGAATACTTTACCTTAACCACGGGAGGGGTTCCAGAGGAATCCACCCCGATGCGAGCAGCAGATCTAAAAAAGAAAATCAAGACTAGCCCCGGTCACTCGAACCAGGCTCGCTGCATATATCCACCTTTTGCTAAAGTCTGTCGGGTGCAGCCGTTTCCGTTCAGTTCTAATCTTCATTTTGAGCTGGTGCTCAAAATATCGGATTAGATCCTGATCCGAAAGACGGCCTCCCCGCAAGACTTCCTCCAGACGCGTCATCCAAATCACCATTCTAGCCGTGGCCAGTAGCGACAGAAACACCATCCGCTTCACTCCAGAGTACGGGGGCGACACATTGTCCACAGCGTATGCGCGATCAATGAGCACAAGCTCCCGCGGCGCGATACGAGCAGTCAACTCGCCGACACGCGCCCACAACGGGCGAACGCGCGAACAATGGAAGAAGGCGTGCGCAGACGTCTCCTTAATTCCAAGGTTGCAACGTTCACAATCTGGCAAATCCGCCAGGCCCATTGCGAAACGCTTGTCATTGAGCGACAAACCATTCCGAGCCAATCGCCAGGTCAGAGAAAACTCAGAGTTGCTGAGCCAATCCGCACCTGGCGCCCAAGACCAATGAGAGCGGTACTCCACTCTCGACATGCCGAGCTTACTCCACAGCTTATCCTTCACGGCACCCTCCACTAATCCCCGATAGAAGATTTTCCTAGGCTGTGAAAGGTCACTGGACCGTGGAATGGCCTGTAAAGCCGCCAGACATTCGAGCAGGAATTTCGGTCGCACCCAAGGCCTGACGGTCAGCCATAGGGTCGGGGGCGTGATGGTAAGGCAAGGGAACATGTCCCTCACTACCCCCGCAAGCAACCGATCTTCCTCCAACGCGCGCCTGAGGAATGCCAACCTTGAAGCGAGCACGTGGCTCCTCAAGTGTGGCATCCCCAGACCCCCTTGACACGGACGGAGGCAACAGACTCCTTTGTCGACCATGTGTTTGCGTCCTCTCCACAGACAGGAGAATAGCAAACGCTCGAGCGCCTTCTCATGATCGTCACAAAGGGGAAGTACTGACAGCCGGTAAAGGATCATGGGAAAGAGGTATGTGTTACACACCTCCGCCAAGCCCTTCACGGAGAGACCCCGTCGACGCCAAATCTTGACCGACGCGCCGACCTTTGCCAGTACTTCTGACCAGTTTTTCTCCAGCTGTAAGTCCGGACCGAACCAAACTCCGAGGAGCTTGACCGGCCCGTCCGTCCAGCTGAAGGGCCCCGGGAGGGAAACTCCCTTCCAGGCACCTAACCGCAAGCCGGATGACTTGTCGCAGTTAATTCTGGCCCCTGTCACCTTCTCGTACCGTACAAGCGCCTGGTGTACCGCCTCTATGTCCCTGCGGGAGGACACAAAGGTCGTTACGTCATCGGCGTACGCAGAAACCCTGGCTCGAGCTCCGCCAGGGACTTCAATTCCACGCAGGACCGGACTGCCCGTCTCGTCCCTTAGCCTGCGAAGGAGGGGCTCCAAACACAGGACATAAAGGAGAGAAGACAGTGGACAACCCTGTCGGACCGACCTAGACAGCGCGAAAGCGCCCGACAGCTTCCCGTTCACCTGTACCACAGCCTTGGGGGAGCGATACAGAAGGCTAATCCAGCGGCTGAAGTCGGGTTTGAATCCGGCGGCCTGCAGGACAGCAGCCAGGTAGCCATGGTCAATCCTATCAAATGCCTTGGACTGATCTAAATTGATCAGCGCGGCCTCATCGTCGTCTTCTACACCCTCTATGATCGTGCGAATCAAGTGCAGGTTGCTCTGAATTGTTCTCCCCTTCACAGAACAAGTCTGATCCGGTTCCAACAGAGACTCGGCAACTAGCTGCAAGCGATTCGTCAGGATCTTGGCCAAAATCTTTAACTCTGTGTTTAGCAGAGTTATGGGCCTGTAGTCATCTAGTTCCCTCCCAACCTTCTTGCCTTTTCTCAACAGCGTGATCACGCCCCTGGTGATCCGACCGGGGATGGACCCCTGCCGAAACCAGTGGTTGAACACGACAGCCAAGAGCGGGACAAAAAGGTGCGACATCCTCAAGTACAATTCATAGGGCAAACCATCCAAACCTGGCGACTTGCCACTGCCGACCTTCTTCAAAGCCACGTAGATTTCGTCCTCCGTAATCTCCCCTTCGCAGCTAGCCGCTTCAGCCGGCAAAAGCCGGGGAAAGTCAGCCAAATAGCTGCGAAACTCCTCGTCACGGAGACCAGGCTCCTTGGTAAATCGGTGCTCGAAATGCTGCCGGAACGCCTCGCACATGTCGTCGGTGGACCTAAGGAGATGTCCCTCCGGGTCGCGTACCTCTCGAATGTACCGGTCGCCGGCATGGCGAATTTCTTCCTTGCGCAGTTCCGCGCCCATGTTCACAGCTTCGGAAGACATCTTGCTTAACTTAGCCCTAATTACCTGACCCATGTAGCGCCCGCTAGTCGAGCGCTCCAGGGCCTCCCTGGCTAAGGCTATTTCTAGGGGATCCCCACCAGCCTCCGCCCGGGCGAAATTAGCACTAAGTGTCTTTGCCTCCGCAGCCTTATCTAGGTTGAGCCGCTGGCTATATTTGGTGGCGAAAGACCTAATGGAGTCCTTAAGGTTAACCCACCACTTACTCCCAATGACTCGCCCAATTAACGCCCGCTGCACTAGTTTTGTCAGCTGGTCACGAAAGTCCCGCCTGTCCAGTAAGGACTGATTGAACTTCCAATAACCAGCCAACCTAGGCCTAAATTCTAACGCCACCCGGGCACAAACGAGTTTGTGGTCCGAGTAGCCTAACCAGTGGAACGTTGGACATTCTAGGAAGTCTATATCGGCTTCTCTCACTAACATCCTATCCAGGTATGCAGATACCCGGGTAGAAGGCCAACTACGCGTCCACGTCCACATGCTCCCTTCCGGATGATCGACCCGGTATCTATCGACGAGACCAAATTCGCCGATCAGATCAACCAGGCTACGATCACCACTCCACCCGCTAGCGCCCCTTCCTCTATCCCATTTGGGGGTTAGGACGGCATTCCAGTCCCCAACTAAGATTAGCCGTGTTGAATGCACCATGAAGGGCTCCAACAGCCGAAAGAAAGAGACACGCTCACCTTGAACATTGGGCGCATAAACCACAATCAGCCGGAACGACTTGCTTTTCACTGCAATATCGGCCACGATCAGCCGGCCCTCGGCACCGACATGGACAAGGTCCACCCTCGCGTCCAGGGTACGCTTGACCAGCAAAGAAACACCTCTGGCCAGCCGGCTCCCATATGCTGAATAGACGACAAAGTCGTTAGACAGCACACACGAGTCGACTTCGCAAACAAAGTGAGTCTCTTGGATCGCGGCCACATCCACGCCGAAGGACAAGAGGTCACGAAGCAGGCGAGCCGCCTTACCCCGATCCCTCAGGCCCTTCGCATTTATACTGGCTAACTTAATAGACATTCTTTAGATCTGAAACGAAAAAAAAACAGAGAAAAACATGCAACGAACGGCTCTACTCGCATACCGGGTAGAAATCTCGGGTAGTCGGGACCCCGACGGACTGTCCTAGGGACCCTGTACCTACATCGGACGTAATCCGTCCGTCTAAGACAATTCCGCCGACGTCCGTGGGGTAAGTGAGTTTTATCACCCTATATAAGCATGGGTGGATCAAAACCGGGAACCTCCCCGAACAATTTTTACTCATTTTTCTTAGTTCTGGTGTGTTAGATGTCACCAACTTTAATTTTGGATGGTGTTTTTGGGCTTCTTCTAGATGGTCCCAGACCCGCAGGTTACCCCCGGTATTTCTTACGAGGGTAATGACTCCTGGGGCCTGGGGAAAGTTTGTAGGGTCTTCTGTAGACAAATCCTTTACTGATGTCAGTTTGAGGAGTGGCTTCAATAGCTTTCGCCTTTGCGAAGACCACTCCTCTACAATGTTCTCGTCCACTTTGAATAGTGCGCTGCCATGGGGGAGGGCTTTTTTCTTTTTTGCCCGGCTGGGAGTGGGAATAGGAGAAGGGGAGGGCGTGGGTGTAGCGGAAGTCTGTTTTTTAAGGGGGGTTAAATCAAAGGTTAAGGACTGGGAAGCTTTGCGCGGGGAAGATGGCAGGCTTCTTACTTTGTCCGCATAAGTTTGCCTAACCGGCGAAACCGGTAAAGACGCACACTTGTCTCTGGTTTTCCTCCTTTCGGGACTCCTGCTCCTCCTTCTGTTTTTGGACTTATCCTGTTGTCCCTCTTCCTCCTCTCTCGCGCGCTTCAAGGACGCCACTCTCTCCACTTGCATCGGTTCTGCCGTGTCCTTTTTGGGGGCGGAACCCTTCTCCTGTTTGGCGGGCGAATTCCTGGGCACCTCCTCTTTTTGTTTTGGGGGTGTTTTGACCGGTGGTGACGCTTTCGCCGGCGTTTTGGCTGGGGAAGGCGTTTTCGCCTTTTTTCTCGCCACCACCTGCCACTCGCCCTCTTTGCTGGCTGCTGGAACTGGCGTTGGCGAGGCTGGCTTGGCTACTTCCTTCACTGTCTGTGGCTGTTTGGCTGGTTGGGCCTTTGGTTGCGGATTCCTGGTCGGGCAGGCCTTAGCAACATGGTCTGCCGCCCCGCAGACCCAACAGCACGGCTTTCTCCCTTCCACAATCACGAAAATGACACGACTCCTGCAGGTGAGGATGTTGGGTATCTTGTCCATGTTCTCCTTTGACAGGGTCACCTGCAGGGTCATGTCTCCCGTTAAAAAGCCAGCCTTTGACCGTAGCGAGGAGACCTCAGACACCTTCCCAAAGTTTGCAAAGAAGGCACCTACGTGGTCCTCTGCAATGTCCATGGGGACGCCATGCAGGGTTACCTTTACTTTACGGGCACCCATATATTCGGTATGGAACTGGAGAGTTTTGGTCTCCAGGACCACACCGACCAAACGCTTTGCTTCATCAGCTGTGCCTAGCAGGACATCCCACACGGCATTGCTCCTCCTCGCTACGGCCCTAGCCTTTAAGTTCAATGCCTTGATTGCCTCTTCGAATGAGTCTCTCGTCACTCCAATCAGCTTGTGAGTCTTTAAGTCCTTCGTGAACAAAGTGATAATCCTTGTTTCAATTTCCGCCAACTGTTCTGGCACCGAGACTAGCTCGGTGCCCTTAATGTAGTCGGCGTACTTCGTCTTAATCCTTTCATAGTACTCCTCGTTCTTGATAATTTTTCCCCCTGTCCAACCAGAGGTTGAAGGTTTGGGGGATCCTGGTGCTGGTGCCGGGAGCTTGTCCCGCGGTGGTAAATTCCAATCGCCTTCTTTTCCCCCCACCGACTCCATGGTGGGGGGAACACTCTCCTCTGACCTCTGTGAGGTCATTGCCTCGTAAGAGGCTACGAACACTGGACCACTGCCCTCCGGTATTTCGCAGCCTTCGCAGGCCACTACTTCTACTCAGCCGCAAGCAATGAACTTGGGTGGAGAAACAGATAATCCCGAAACCACAAGCTGTAGTAAACGCTACTATGGAACAGATACTACACTTTGATCCTGCCCATAAAAACCACGGAACGCAATTATGGGGAGGAAGATGGCTCGTTTTATTTATTTGTATAAATACAAATTGTGGCTCAAGGCCAAAAACTGGGAGGGGGAACAAAACTTGGGGTGGTCTTCAGCTACTCTATCCTATACCTAGCTAATCAGATTCACGACCCATACATGCGTTACAATGATTCTCATTCACCATAAGAATTTGTCCATCACCACTCATACTTATCAAGCACCAAAATACCGCAAAACATACCGGGGACCTAAAAACGCCCCAAATGTACATAAAAATTTTATTACTATATACAAATATAATACAAAAATAACTTTAAAAATTTGTACATGAAATGATATGATGGGACGGGGGTATGAAGAAACAAAAAATCCCCAAAACAAAAACAATTTCAAATGAATATTTATACATTATGTTAGTAAGGCCCAAACACACCCACATAATTAAAGAGGCCACTGTATTCTGCCTGTAGAGACAAAATCAAGCCGCTCTCTTTCTAAGGGGAATGGAGAAGCAGGGTACAAAAATAAAATGGACTGGAGAGTATATAAGGCTGACCCAGCCGAGAATGAAACGGGACAAAATAACTCTGGACAATGGGGATCTCGAACTGGATCATAACAAAAGCAAGGGAGCCGGGAACAGGCCGGGACTAACACTATCACTCACATTAACTAGGTATACAAAAGAATACTTTACCTTAACCACGGGAGGGGTTCCAGAGGAATCCACCCCGATGCGAGCAGCAGATCTAAAAAAGAAAATCAAGACTAGCCCCGGTCACTCGAACCAGGCTCGCTGCATATATCCACCTTTTGCTAAAGTCTGTCGGGTGCAGCCGTTTCCGTTCAGTTCTAATCTTCATTTTGAGCTGGTGCTCAAAATATCGGATTAGATCCTGATCCGAAAGACGGCCTCCCCGCAAGACTTCCTCCAGACGCGTCATCCAAATCACCATTCTAGCCGTGGCCAGTAGCGACAGAAACACCATCCGCTTCACTCCAGAGTACGGGGGCGACACATTGTCCACAGCGTATGCGCGATCAATGAGCACAAGCTCCCGCGGCGCGATACGAGCAGTCAACTCGCCGACACGCGCCCACAACGGGCGAACGCGCGAACAATGGAAGAAGGCGTGCGCAGACGTCTCCTTAATTCCAAGGTTGCAACGTTCACAATCTGGCAAATCCGCCAGGCCCATTGCGAAACGCTTGTCATTGAGCGACAAACCATTCCGAGCCAATCGCCAGGTCAGAGAAAACTCAGAGTTGCTGAGCCAATCCGCGCCTGGCGCCCAAGACCAATGAGAGCGGTACTCCACTCTCGACATGCCGAGCTTACTCCACAGCTTATCCTTCACGGCACCCTCCACTAATCCCCGATAGAAGATTTTCCTAGGCTGTGAAAGGTCACTGGACCGTGGAATGGCCTGTAAAGCCGCCAGACATTCGAGCAGGAATTTCGGTCGCACCCAAGGCCTGACGGTCAGCCATAGGGTCGGGGGCGTGATGGTAAGGCAAGGGAACATGTCCCTCACTACCCCCGCAAGCAACCGATCTTCCTCCAACGCGCGCCTGAGGAATGCCAACCTTGAAGCGAGCACGTGGCTCCTCAAGTGTGGCATCCCCAGACCCCCTTGACACGGACGGAGGCAACAGACTCCTTTGTCGACCATGTGTTTGCGTCCTCTCCACAGACAGGAGAATAGCAAACGCTCGAGCGCCTTCTCATGATCGTCACAAAGGGGAAGTACTGACAGCCGGTAAAGGATCATGGGAAAGAGGTATGTGTTACACACCTCCGCCAAGCCCTTCACGGAGAGACCCCGTCGACGCCAAATCTTGACCGACGCGCCGACCTTTGCCAGTACTTCTGACCAGTTTTTCTCCAGCTGTAAGTCCGGACCGAACCAAACTCCGAGGAGCTTGACCGGCCCGTCCGTCCAGCTGAAGGGCCCCGGGAGGGAAACTCCCTTCCAGGCACCTAACCGCAAGCCGGATGACTTGTCGCAGTTAATTCTGGCCCCTGTCACCTTCTCGTACCGTACAAGCGCCTGGTGTACCGCCTCTATGTCCCTGCGGGAGGACACAAAGGTCGTTACGTCATCGGCGTACGCAGAAACCCTGGCTCGAGCTCCGCCAGGGACTTCAATTCCACGCAGGACCGGACTGCCCGTCTCGTCCCTTAGCCTGCGAAGGAGGGGCTCCAAACACAGGACATAAAGGAGAGAAGACAGTGGACAACCCTGTCGGACCGACCTAGACAGCGCGAAAGCGCCCGACAGCTTCCCGTTCACCTGTACCACAGCCTTGGGGGAGCGATACAGAAGGCTAATCCAGCGGCTGAAGTCGGGTTTGAATCCGGCGGCCTGCAGGACAGCAGCCAGGTAGCCATGGTCAATCCTATCAAATGCCTTGGACTGATCTAAATTGATCAGCGCGGCCTCATCGTCGTCTTCTACACCCTCTATGATCGTGCGAATCAAGTGCAGGTTGCTCTGAATTGTTCTCCCCTTCACAAAACAAGTCTGATCCGGTTCCAACAGAGACTCGGCAACTAGCTGCAAGCGATTCGTCAGGATCTTGGCCAAAATCTTTAACTCTGTGTTTAGCAGAGGGTTATGGGCCTGTAGTCATCTAGTTCCCTCCCAACCTTCTTGCCTTTTCTCAACAGCGTGATCACGCCCCTGGTGATCCGACCGGGGATGGACCCCTGCCGAAACCAGTGGTTGAACACGACAGCCAAGAGCGGGACAAAAAGGTGCGACATCCTCAAGTACAATTCATAGGGCAAACCATCCAAACCTGGCGACTTGCCACTGCCGACCTTCTTCAAAGCCACGTAGATTTCGTCCTCCGTAATCTCCCCTTCGCAGCTAGCCGCTTCAGCCGGCAAAAGCCGGGGAAAGTCAGCCAAATAGCTGCGAAACTCCTCGTCACGGAGACCAGGCTCCTTGGTAAATCGGTGCTCGAAATGCCGCCGGAACGCCTCGCACATGTCGTCGGTGGACCTAAGGAGATGTCCCTCCGGGTCGCGTACCTCTCGAATGTACCGGTCGCCGGCATGGCGAATTTCTTCCTTGCGCAGTTCCGCGCCCATGTTCACAGCTTCGGAAGACATCTTGCTTAACTTAGCCCTAATTACCTGACCCATGTAGCGCCCGCTAGTCGAGCGCTCCAGGGCCTCCCTGGCTAAGGCTATTTCTAGGGGATCCCCACCAGCCTCCGCCCGGGCGAAATTAGCACTAAGTGTCTTTGCCTCCGCAGCCTTATCTAAGTTGAGCCGCTGGCTATATTTGGTGGCGAAAGACCTAATGGAGTCCTTAAGGTTAACCCACCACTTACTCCCAATGACTCGCCCAATTAACGCCCGCTGCACTAGTTTTGTCAGCTGGTCACGAAAGTCCCGCCTGTCCAGTAAGGACTGATTGAACTTCCAATAACCAGCCAACCTAGGCCTAAATTCTAACGCCACCCGGGCACAAACAAGTTTGTGGTCCGAGTAGCCTAACCAGTGGAACGTTGGACATTCTAAGAAGTCTATGTCGGCTTCTCTCACTAACATCCTATCCAGGTACGCAGATACCCGGGTAGAAGGCCAACTATGCGTCCACGTCCACATGCTCCCATCCGGATGATCGACCCGGTATCTATCGACGAGACCAAAATCGCCGATCAGATCAACCAGGCTACGATCACCACTCCACCCGCTAGCGCCCCTTCCTCTATCCCATTTGGGGGTTAGGACGGCATTCCAGTCCCCAACTAAGATTAGCCGTGTTGAATGCACCATGAAGGGCTCCAACAGCCGAAAGAAAGAGACACGCTCACCCTGAACATTGGGCGCATAAACCACAATCAGCCGGAACGACTTGCTTTTCACTGCAATATCGGCCACGATCAGCCGGCCCTCGGCACCGACATGGACAAGGTCCACCCTCGCGTCCAGGGTACGCTTGACCAGCAAAGAAACACCTCTGGCCAGCCGGCTCCCATATGCTGAATAGACGACAAAGTCGTTAGACAGCACACACGAGTCGACTTCGCAAACAAAGTGAGTCTCTTGGATCGCGGCCACATCCACGCCGAAGGACAAGAGGTCACGAAGCAGGCGAGCCGCCTTACCCCGATCCCTCAGGCCCTTCGCATTTATACTGGCTATCTTAATAGACATTCTTTAGATCTGAAACGAAAAAAACAGAAAGAAAAACATGCAACGGAACGGCTCTACTCGCATACCGGGTAGAAATCTCGGGTAGACGGGACCCCGACGGACTGTCCTAGGGACCCTGTACCAATGTCGGACGTAATCCGTCCGTCTAAGACAATTCCGCCGACGTCCGTGGGGTAAGTGAGTTTTATCACCCTATATAAGCATGGGTGGATCAAAACCGGGAACCTCCCCGAACAATTTTTACTCATTTTTCTTAGTTCTGGTGTGTTAGATGTCACCAACTTTAATTTTGGATGGTGTTTTTGGGCTTCTTCTAGATGGTCCCAGACCCGCAGGTTACCCCCGGTATTTCTTACGAGGGTAATGACTCCTGGGGCCTGGGGAAAGTTTGTAGGGTCTTCTGTAGACAAATCCTTTACTGATGTCAGTTTGAGGAGTGGCTTCAATAGCTTTCGCCTTTGCGAAGACCACTCCTCTACAATGTTCTCGTCCACTTTGAATAGTGCGCTGCCATGGGGGAGGGCTTTTTTTCTTTTTTGCCCGGCTGGGAGTGGGAATAGGAGAAGGGGAGGGCGTGGGTGTAGCGGAAGTCTGTTTTTTAAGGGGGGTTAAATCAAAGGTTAAGGACTGGGAAGCTTTGCGCGGGGAAGATGGCAGGCTTCTTACTTTGTCCGCATAAGTTTGCCTAACCGGCGAAACCGGTAAAGACGCACACTTGTCTCTGGTTTTCCTCCTTTCGGGACTCCTGCTCCTCCTTCTGTTTTTGGACTTATCCTGTTGTCCCTCTTCCTCCTCTCTCGCGCGCTTCAAGGACGCCACTCTCTCCACTTGCATCGGTTCTGCCGTGTCCTTTTTGGGGGCGGAACCCTTCTCCTGTTTGGCGGGCGAATTCCTGGGCACCTCCTCTTTTTGTTTTGGGGGTGTTTTGACCGGTGGTGACGCTTTCGCCGGCGTTTTGGCTGGGGAAGGCGTTTTCGCCTTTTTTCTCGCCACCACCTGCCACTCGCCCTCTTTGCTGGCTGCTGGAACTGGCGTTGGCGAGGCTGGCTTGGCTACTTCCTTCACTGTCTGTGGCTGTTTGGCTGGTTGGGCCTTTGGTTGCGGATTCCTGGTCGGGCAGGCCTTAGCAACATGGTCTGCCGCCCCGCAGACCCAACAGCACGGCTTTCTCCCTTCCACAATCACGAAAATGACACGACTCCTGCAGGTGAGGATGTTGGGTATCTTGTCCATGTTCTCCTTTGACAGGGTCACCTGCAGGGTCATGTCTCCCGTTAAAAAGCCAGCCTTTGACCGTAGCGAGGAGACCTCAGACACCTTCCCAAAGTTTGCAAAGAAGGCACCTACGTGGTCCTCTGCAATGTCCATGGGGACGCCATGCAGGGTTACCTTTACTTTACGGGCACCCATATATTCGGTATGGAACTGGAGAGTTTTGGTCTCCAGGACCACACCGACCAAACGCTTTGCTTCATCAGCTGTGCCTAGCAGGACATCCCACACGGCATTGCTCCTCCTCGCTACGGCCCTAGCCTTTAAGTTCAATGCCTTGATTGCCTCTTCGAATGAGTCTCTCGTCACTCCAATCAGCTTGTGAGTCTTTAAGTCCTTCGTGAACAAAGTGATAATCCTTGTTTCAATTTCCGCCAACTGTTCTGGCACCGAGACTAGCTCCGGTGCCCTTAATGTAGTCGGCGTACTTCGTCTTAATCCTTTCATAGTACTCCTCGTTCTTGATAATTTTTCCCCCTGTCCAACCAGAGGTTGAAGGTTTGGGGGATCCTGGTGCTGGTGCCGGGAGCTTGTCCCGCGGTGGTAAATTCCAATCGCCTTCTTTTCCCCCCACCGACTCCATGGTGGGGGGGAACACTCTCCTCTGACCTCTGTGAGGTCATTGCCTCGTAAGAGGCTACGAACACTGGACCACTGCCCTCCGGTATTTCGCAGCCTTCGCAGGCCACTACTTCTACTCAGCCGCAAGCAATAAACTTGGGTGGAGAAACAGATAATCCCGAAACCACAAGCTGTAGTAAACGCTACTATGGAACAGATACTACACTTTGATCCTACCCATAAAAACCACGGAACGCAATTATGGGGAGGAAGATGGCTCGTTTTATTTATTTTGTTTTTACACAAAATTGTGGCTCAAGGCCAAAAACTGGGAGGGGGAACAAAACTTGGGGTGGTCTTCAGCTACTCTATCCTATACCTAGCTAACCAGATTCACGACCCATACATACGTTACAATGATTCTCATTCACCATAAGAATTTGCCCATCAACCACTCATACCTATCAAGCACCAAAAAACCGCAAAACATACCGGGGACCTAAAAACGCCCCAAATGTACATAAAAATTTTATTACTATATACAAATATAATACAAAAATAACTTTAAAAATTTGTACATGAAATGATATGATGGGAAGGGGGTATGAAGAAACAAAAAATCCCCAAAACAAAAACAATTTCAAATGAATATTTATACATTATGTTAGTAAGACCCAAACACACCCACATAATTAAAGAGGCCACTGTATTCTGCCTGTATAGACAAAATCAAGCCGCTCTCTTTCTACCGGGAATGGAGAAATAGGTTAAAAAAAATAAAATGGACTGGAGAATATATAAGGCTGACCCAGCCGAGAATAAAACGGGACAAAATAACTCTGGACAATGGGGATCTCGAACTGGATCATAACAAAAGCAAGGGAGCCGGGAACAGGCTAGGACAAACCCACTCACTCACGTTAACTAGGTACACAAAAGAATACTTTACCTTAACCACGGGAGGGGTTCCAGAGGAATCCACCCCGATGCGAGCAGCAGATCTAAAAAAGAAAATCAAGACTAGCCCCGGTCACACGAACCAGGCTCGCTGCATATATCCACCTTTTGCTAAAGTCTGTCGGGTGCAGCCGTTTCCGTTCAGTTCTAATCTTCATTTTGAGCTGGTGCTCAAAATATCGGATTAGATCCTGATCCGAAAGACGACCTCCCCGCAAGACTTCCTCCAGTCGCGTCATCCAGATCACCATTCTAGCCGTGGCCAGTAGCGACAGAAACACCATCCGCTTCACTCCAGAGTACGGGGGCGACACATTGTCCACAGCGTATGCGCGATCAATGAGCACAAGCTCCCGCGGCGCGATACGAGCAGTCAACTCGCCGACACGCGCCCACAACGGGCGAACGCGCGAACAATGGAAGAAGGCGTGCGCAGACGTCTCCTTAATTCCAAGGTCGCAACGTTCACAATCTGGCAAATCCGCCAGGCCCATTGCGAAACGCTTGTCATTGAGCGACAAACCATTCCGAGCCAATCGCCAGGTCAGAGAAAACTCAGAGTTGCTGAGCCAATCCGCACCTGGCGCCCAAGACCAATGAGAGCGGTACTCCACTCTCGACATGCCGAGCTTACTCCACAGCTTATCCTTCACGGCACCCTCCACTAATCCCCGATAGAAGATTTTCCTAGGCTGTGAAAGGTCACTGGACCGTGGAATGGCCTGTAAAGCCGCCAGACATTCGAGCAGGAATTTCGGTCGCACCCAAGGCCTGACGGTCAGCCATAGGGTCGGGGGCGTGATGGTAAGGCAAGGGAACATGTCCCTCACTACCCCCGCAAGCAACCGATCTTCCTCCAACGCGCGCCTGAGGAATGCCAACCTCGAAGCGAGCACGTGGCTCCTCAAGTGTGGCATCCCCAGACCCCCTTGACACGGACGGAGGCAACAGACTCCTTTGTCGACCATGTGTTTGCGTCCTCTCCACAGACAGGAGAATAGCAAACGCTCGAGCGCCTTCTCATGATCGTCACAAAGGGGAAGTACTGACAGCCGGTAAAGGATCATGGGAAAGAGGTATGTGTTACACACCTCCGCCAAGCCCTTCACGGAGAGACCCCGTCGACGCCAAATCTTGACCGACGCGCCGACCTTTGCCAGTACTTCTGACCAGTTTTTCTCCAGCTGTAAGTCCGGACCGAACCAAACTCCGAGGAGCTTGACCGGCCCGTCCGTCCAGCTGAAGGGCCCCGGGAGGGAAACTCCCTTCCAGGCACCTAACCGCAAGCCGGATGACTTGTCGCAGTTAATTCTGGCCCCTGTCACCTTCTCGTACCGTACAAGCGCCTGGTGTACCGCCTCTATGTCCCTGCGGGAGGACACAAAGGTCGTTACGTCATCGGCGTACGCAGAAACCCTGGCTCGAGCTCCGCCAGGGACTTCAATTCCACGCAGGACCGGACTGCCCGTCTCGTCCCTTAGCCTGCGAAGGAGGGGCTCCAAACACAGGACATAAAGGAGAGAAGACAGTGGACAACCCTGTCGGACCGACCTAGACAGCGCGAAAGCGCCCGACAGCTTCCCGTTCACCTGTACCACAGCCTTGGGGGAGCGATACAGAAGGCTAATCCAGCGGCTGAAGTCGGGTTTGAATCCGGCGGCCTGCAGGACAGCAGCCAGGTAGCCATGGTCAATCCTATCAAATGCCTTGGACTGATCTAAATTGATCAGCGCGGCCTCATCGTCGTCTTCTACACCCTCTATGATCGTGCGAATCAAGTGCAGGTTGCTCTGAATTGTTCTCCCCTTCACAGAACAAGTCTGATCCGGTTCCAACAGAGACTCGGCAACTAGCTGCAAGCGATTCGTCAGGATCTTGGCCAAAATCTTTAACTCTGTGTTTAGCAGAGTTATGGGCCTGTAGTCATCTAGTTCCCTCCCAACCTTCTTGCCTTTTCTCAACAGCGTGATCACGCCCCTGGTGATCCGACCGGGGATGGACCCCTGCCGAAACCAGTGGTTGAACACGACAGCCAAGAGCGGGACAAAAAGGTGCGACATCCTCAAGTACAATTCATAGGGCAAACCATCCAAACCTGGCGACTTGCCACTGCTGACCTTCTTCAAAGCCACGTAGATTTCGTCCTCCGTAATCTCCCCTTCGCAGCTAGCCGCTTCAGCCGGCAAAAGCCGGGGAAAGTCAGCCAAATAGCTGCGAAACTCCTCGTCACGGAGACCAGGCTCCTTGGTAAATCGGTGCTCGAAATGCTGCCGGAACGCCTCGCACATGTCGTCGGTGGACCTAAGGAGATGTCCCTCCGGGTCGCGTACCTCTCGAATGTACCGGTCGCCGGCATGGCGAATTTCTTCCTTGCGCAGTTCCGCGCCCATGTTCACAGCTTCGGAAGACATCTTGCTTAACTTAGCCCTAATTACCTGACCCATGTAGCGCCCGCTAGTCGAGCGCTCCAGGGCCTCCCTGGCTAAGGCTATTTCTAGGGGATCCCCACCAGCCTCCGCCCGGGCGAAATTAGCACTAAGTGTCTTTGCCTCCGCAGCCTTATCTAGGTTGAGCCGCTGGCTATATTTGGTGGCGAAAGACCTAATGGAGTCCTTAAGGTTAACCCACCACTTACTCCCAATGACTCGCCCAATTAACGCCCGCTGCACTAGTTTTGTCAGCTGGTCACGAAAGTCCCGCCTGTCCAGTAAGGACTGATTGAACTTCCAATAACCAGCCAACCTAGGCCTAAAGTCTAACGCCACCCGGGCACAAACAAGTTTGTGGTCCGAGTAGCCTAACCAGTGGAACGTTGGACATTCTAGGAAGTCTATATCGGCTTCTCTCACTAACATCCTATCCAGGTATGCAGATACCCGGGTAGAAGGCCAACTACGCGTCCACGTCCACATGCTCCCTTCCGGATGATCGACCCGGTATCTATCGACGAGACCAAATTCGCCGATCAGATCAACCAGGCTACGATCACCACTCCACCCGCTAGCGCCCCTTCCTCTATCCCATTTGGGGGTTAGGACGGCATTCCAGTCCCCAACTAAGATTAGCCGTGTTGAATGCACCATGAAGGGCTCCAACAGCCGAAAGAAAGAGACACGCTCACCTTGAACATTGGGCGCATAAACCACAATCAGCCGGAACGACTTGCTTTTCACTGCAATATCGGCCACGATCAGCCGGCCCTCGGCACCGACATGGACAAGGTCCACCCTCGCGTCCAGGGTACGCTTGACCAGCAAAGAAACACCTCTGGCCAGCCGGCTCCCATATGCTGAATAGACGACAAAGTCGTTAGACAGCACACACGAGTCGACTTCGCAAACAAAGTGAGTCTCTTGGATCGCGGCCACATCCACGCCGAAGGACAAGAGGTCACGAAGCAGGCGAGCCGCCTTACCCCGATCCCTCAGGCCCTTCGCATTTATACTGGCTAACTTAATAGACATTCTTTAGACCTGAAAAGAGACAAAGAAAAACATGCAACAAACGGCTCTACTCGCATACGGGCCGGAAATCTCTGGCAGATAGGACCCCGACGGACTGTCCTAGGGACCCAGTTCCTACATCGGACGTAATCCGTCCGTCTAGGACAATGCCGCCGACGTCCGTGGGGTACGTTAGTTTTACCACCCTATATAGACTGGGGTGGAGTAAAACAGGGAACCTCCCCGAACAATTTTTTTGCATCTTCTTCAGTTCAGGTGTGTTCTCCTGAACCATTCTGACATTGGTGAAATGCTTCTTAGCCTCATGAATGTGGTCCCAGACCCTCAGGTTGCCACCGGTATTCCTTACCAGGGTGATGACACCTGGGGCCTGGGCAAAGTTCCTGGGGTCTTCTACAGAGCGACCGTCGACAGAGGTCATCTTCAGGAGTGGTTTTAGGAGCTTTCGCCTCTGTGACGACCACTCTGCCACCACATTGTCACTAACCCTCATTAGGGCATCACCTTGGGGAAGGGCACTTTTCTTTTTCGCCCGAGTGGGAGTGGGAATAGGAGAAGGGGAGGGAGTGGGAGTTACAGATTTGGCTTTTTTGAGGGGGGTCAATTCAAAGGTCAGGGTCTGGGAAGCTTTTTGCGGGGACGCAGGAAGGCTTCTTGCCTTTTCTGCGTACGATGTCCTTTTGGGTGAGACTGGTAAAGAGCTGCATCTATCCGCTCGTGATCTCTTTTCCCTGCTCCTGCTTCTCCTCCTAGCCTTCGGGTTGTCGTGTTGTTCTTCCACCTCCTCCTCTCTCCCACGCTTCAGGGAGGCTGATCTCTCCACTTCCATTAGCTCAGGGGCAGGACTTCTTTCCTTCCTCTGTTTGGGAGGAGACTTCTCTGAAGGTGACTCCTTCGGCTTTGCCGGCACCTTTGCCGGGGACTCCTTTTGTTTGGCCGGAGTCGGCACCTTCGCCGGAGCTTGCTTTGCAGGCGTCTTGACAGGTGTCGGCACTTTCTCCGGGGAAGATGTTTTGGTTTTCTTCCTGGCCACCACCTGCCATTCGCCCTCCTTGTTACCCACGGGAGACTGTGTTGGTAGAACTTGCTTTCCTCCTTCCTTCTCCTGTGCCTTTAGCTGCTGCTTAGCTGGTTGGGCTGGCTGGGCCTTTGGGGCCGGATTCTTGGTAGGACACGCCTTTGCGACGTGGTCCGCCGACCCGCAGACCCAACAGCACGGCTTTCTCCCTTCTACAATGACGAAAATCGCCCGACCCCTGCAGGTGAGGATGTTGGGTATTTTCGCAATGTTCTCCTTGTTTAGGGTCACCTGCAGGGTCATGTCTCCCGTGAGGAAGCCTGCTTTGGACCGCAGCGAGGAGACTTCGGCTACCCTTCCGTACTGTACAAAGAAGGCGCCGACATGATCCTCTGCAATGTCCATGGGGACGCCATGCAGGGTCACTTTCACTTTTTTCGTGCCCATATATTCGGTATGGAACTGGAGAGTTTTGGTCTCCAGAACCACACCAATTAAGCTTTTGGCCTCTTCGGCAGAGCCAAGTAGGACGTCCCACATGGCATTGCCCCTCCTCGCCACGGCCCTAGCTTTGATTTTTAAAGTCTGTATCCCCTCCTCGAATGTATCTCTGGGGACACCGACCAACTTTTTGGTCTTGAGGTCCTTCGTGATCAAGGTGATGATACGGGCCTCTATCTGTGCCAACTGCTCCGGCACCGAAACGAGCTCCGTCCCCTTGATTAAGTCCGAGTATTCCTTTGCAATCCTCTCATAATATTCTTCATCTTTTAGCGTCATTTTTTTGCCTCCCTTCCACCCAGAGGTCGAAGGTAAGGGGGACGCTGGCGCTACTGACACTGCTGGTACTGTAGGAGAGGGATTATCCCGAGGCGGTAATGCCCAATCCCCCTCCTTTCCCCCCCACCGAGTCCGTGGTGGGAGGCACGATCGCATCTGGCCTATCGGAGGCCATGCCTCCTAAGAGGCCGAACACCTGACAATCGCTTCCGGTGTTTCGCAGCTATAAAGCCACTACTTTTACGCTGCTCGAGCAATGAACTCGAGTGGAATTGATTGCCAGTCAAACCACAGTGTTAGTAAAAGCTACTATGGAACAGATACTACACTTTGATCCTGCCCATAAAAACCACGGAACGCAATTATGGGGAGGAAGATGGCTCGTTTTATTTATTCTGAGCGTACAGAATTGTGGCTCAAGGCCAAAAAAGAGGGAGGGGGAACAAAAACTTGGGGTGGTCTTCAGCTACTCTATCCTATACCTAGCTAATCAGATTCACGACCCATACATACGTTACAATGCTTCTCATTCACCATAAGAATTTGTCCATCACCACTCATACCTATCAAGCACCAAAATACCGCGAAACATAACGGGGACCTAAAAAACGCCCCAAATGTACATAAAAATTTTATTACTATATACAAATATAATACAAAAATAACTTTAAAAATTTGTACATGAAATGATATGATGGGAAGGGGGTATGAAGAAACAAAAAATCCCCAAAACAAAAACAATTTCAAATGAATATTTATACATAATGTTAGTAAGACCCAAACGCACCCACATAATTAAAGAGACCGCTGTATTCTGTCTTAAAAGACAAAATCAAGAAGCACTCTTTCTAAGGGGAATGGAGAAGCAGGGAACAAAAATAAATTGGACTGGAGAATATATAAGGCTGACCCAGCCGAGAATGAAACGGGACAAAATAACTCTGGACAATGGGGATCTCGAACTGGATCATAACAAAAGCAAGGGAGCCGGGAACAGGCTAGGACAAACACATTCACTCACATTAACTAGGTACACAAAAGAATACTTTACCTTAACCACGGGAGGGGTTCCAAAGGAATCCACCCCGATGCGAGCAGCAGATCTAAAAAAGAAAATCAAGACTAGCCCCGGTCACACGAACCAGGCTCGCTGCATATATCCACCTTTTGCTAAAGTCTGTCGGGTGCAGCCGTTTCCGTTCAGTTCTAATCTTCATTTTGAGCTGGTGCTCAAAATATCGGATTAGATCCTGATCCGAAAGACGACCTCCCCGCAAGACTTCCTCCAGTCGCGTCATCCAGATCACCATTCTAGCCGTGGCCAGTAGCGACAGAAACACCATCCGCTTCACTCCAGAGTACGGGGGCGACACATTGTCCACAGCGTATGCGCGATCAATGAGCACAAGCTCCCGCGGCGCGATACGAGCAGCCAACTCGCCGACACGCGCCCACAACGGGCGAACGCGCGAACAATGGAAGAAGGCGTGCGCAGACGTCTCCTTAATTCCAAGGTTGCAACGTTCACAATCTGGCAAATCCGCCAGGCCCATTGCGAAACGCTTGTCATTGAGCGACAAACCATTCCGAGCCAATCGCCAGGTCAGAGAAAACTCAGAGTTGCTGAGCCAATCCGCGCCTGGCGCCCAAGACCAATGAGAGCGGTACTCCACTCTCGACATGCCGAGCTTACTCCACAGCTTATCCTTCACGGCACCCTCCACTAATCCCCGATAGAAGATTTTCCTAGGCTGTGAAAGGTCACTGGACCGTGGAATGGCCTGTAAAGCCGCCAGACATTCGAGCAGGAATTTCGGTCGCACCCAAGGCCTGACGGTCAGCCATAGGGTCGGGGGCGTGATGGTAAGGCAAGGGAACATGTCCCTCACTACCCCCGCAAGCAACCGATCTTCCTCCAACGCGCGCCTGAGGAATGCCAACCTTGAAGCGAGCACGTGGCTCCTCAAGTGTGGCATCCCCAGACCCCCTTGACACGGACGGAGGCAACAGACTCCTTTGTCGACCATGTGCTTGCGTCCTCTCCACAGACAGGAGAATAGCAAACGCTCGAGCGCCCTCTCATGATCGTCACAAAGGGGAAGTACTGACAGCCGGTAAAGGATCATGGGAAAGAGGTATGTGTTACACACCTCCGCCAAGCCCTTCACGGAGAGACCCCGTCGACGCCAAATCTTGACCGACGCGCCGACCTTTGCCAGTACTTCTGACCAGTTTTTCTCCAGCTGTAAGTCCGGACCGAACCAAACTCCGAGGAGCTTGACCGGCCCGTCCGTCCAGCTGAAGGGCCCCGGGAGGGAAACTCCCTTCCAGGCACCTAACCGCAAGCCGGATGACTTGTCGCAGTTAATTCTGGCCCCTGTCACCTTCTCGTACCGTACAAGCGCCTGGTGCACCGCCTCTATGTCCCTGCGGGAGGACACAAAGGTCGTTACGTCATCGGCGTACGCAGAAACCCTGGCTCGAGCTCCGCCAGGGACTTCAATTCCACGCAGGACCGGACTGCCCGTCTCGTCCCTTAGCCTGCGAAGGAGGGGCTCCAAACACAGGACATAAAGGAGAGAAGACAGTGGACAACCCTGTCGGACCGACCTAGACAGCGCGAAAGCGCCCGACAGCTTCCCGTTCACCTGTACCACAGCCTTGGGGGAGCGATACAGAAGGCTAATCCAGCGGCTGAAGTCGGGTTTGAATCCGGCGGCCTGCAGGACAGCAGCCAGGTAGCCATGGTCAATCCTATCAAATGCCTTGGACTGATCTAAATTGATCAGCGCGGCCTCATCGTCGTCTTCTACACCCTCTATGATCGTGCGAATCAAGTGCAGGTTGCTCTGAATTGTTCTCCCCTTCACAGAACAAGTCTGATCCGGTTCCAACAGAGACTCGGCAACTAGCTGCAAGCGATTCGTCAGGATCTTGGCCAAAATCTTTAACTCTGTGTTTAGCAGAGTTATGGGCCTGTAGTCATCTAGTTCCCTCCCAACCTTCTTGCCTTTTCTCAACAGCGTGATCACGCCCCTGGTGATCCGACCGGGGATGGACCCCTGCCGAAACCAGTGGTTGAACACGACAGCCAAGAGCGGGACAAAAAGGTGCGACATCCTCAAGTACAATTCATAGGGCAAACCATCCAAACCTGGCGACTTGCCACTGCCGACCTTCTTCAAAGCCACGTAGATTTCGTCCTCCGTAATCTCCCCTTCGCAGCTAGCCGCTTCAGCCGGCAAAAGCCGGGGAAAGTCAGCCAAATAGCTGCGAAACTCCTCGTCACGGAGACCAGGCTCCTTGGTAAATCGGTGCTCGAAATGCTGCCGGAACGCCTCGCACATGTCGTCGGTCGACCTAAGGAGATGTCCCTCCGGGTCGCGTACCTCTCGAATGTACCGGTCGCCGGCATGGCGAATTTCTTCCTTGCGCAGTTCCGCGCCCATGTTCACAGCTTCGGAAGACATCTTGCTTAACTTAGCCCTAATTACCTGACCCATGTAGCGCCCGCTAGTCGAGCGCTCCAGGGCCTCCCTGGCTAAGGCTATTTCTAGGGGATCCCCACCAGCCTCCGCCCGGGCGAAATTAGCACTAAGTGTCTTTGCCTCCGCAGCCTTATCTAAGGTTGAGCCGCTGGCTATATTTGGTGGCGAAAGACCTAATGGAGTCCTTAAGGTTAACCCACCACTTACTCCCAATGACTCGCCCAATTAACGCCCGCTGCACTAGTTTTGTCAGCTGGTCACGAAAGTCCCGCCTGTCCAGTAAGGACTGATTGAACTTCCAATAACCAGCCAACCTAGGCCTAAATTCTAACGCCACCCGGGCACAAACGAGTTTGTGGTCCGAGTAGCCTAACCAGTGGAACGTTGGACATTCTAGGAAGTCTATATCGGCTTCTCTCACTAACATCCTATCCAGGTATGCAGATACCCGGGTAGAAGGCCAACTACGCGTCCACGTCCACATGCTCCCTTCCGGATGATCGACCCGGTATCTATCGACGAGACCAAATTCGCCGATCAGATCAACCAGGCTACGATCACCACTCCACCCGCTAGCGCCCCTTCCTCTATCCCATTTGGGGGTTAGGACGGCATTCCAGTCCCCAACTAAGATTAGCCGTGTTGAATGCACCATGAAGGGCTCCAACAGCCGAAAGAAAGAGACACGCTCACCTTGAACATTGGGCGCATAAACCACAATCAGCCGGAACGACTTGCTTTTCACTGCAATATCGGCCACGATCAGCCGGCCCTCGGCACCGACATGGACAAGGTCCACCCTCGCGTCCAGGGTACGCTTGACCAGCAAAGAAACACCTCTGGCCAGCCGGCTCCCATATGCTGAATAGACGACAAAGTCGTTAGACAGCACACACGAGTCGACTTCGCAAACAAAGTGAGTCTCTTGGATCGCGGCCACATCCACGCCGAAGGACAAGAGGTCACGAAGCAGGCGAGCCGCCTTACCCCGATCCCTCAGGCCCTTCGCATTTATACTGGCTATCTTAATAGACATTCTTTAGATCTGAAACGAAAAAAACAGAGAAAAACATGCAACGGACGGCTCTACTCGCATACCGGGTAGAAATCTCGGGTAGACGGGACCCCGACGGACTGTCCTAGGGACCCTGTACCAATGTCGGACGTAATCCGTCCGTCTAAGACAATTCCGCCGACGTCCGTGGGGTAAGTGAGTTTTATCCACCCTATATAAGCATGGGTGGATCAAAACCGGGAACCTCCCCGAACAATTTTTTTACTCATTTTTCTTAGTTCTGGTGTGTTAGATGTCACCAACTTTAATTTTGGATGGTGTTTTTGGGCTTCTTCTAGATGGTCCCAGACCCGCAGGTTACCCCCGGTATTTCTTACGAGGGTAATGACTCCTGGGGCCTGGGGAAAGTTTGTAGGGTCTTCTGTAGACAAATCCTTTACTGATGTCAGTTTGAGGAGTGGCTTCAATAGCTTTCGCCTTTGCGAAGACCACTCCTCTACAATGTTCTCGTCCACTTTGAATAGTGCGCTGCCATGGGGGAGGGCTTTTTTCTTTTTTGCCCGGCTGGGAGTGGGAATAGGAGAAGGGGAGGGCGTGGGTGTAGCGGAAGTCTGTTTTTTAAGGGGGGTTAAATCAAAGGTTAAGGACTGGGAAGCTTTGCGCGGGGAAGATGGCAGGCTTCTTACTTTGTCCGCATAAGTTTGCCTAACCGGCGAAACCGGTAAAGACGCACACTTGTCTCTGGTTTTCCTCCTTTCGGGACTCCTGCTCCTTCCTTCTGTTTTTGGGCTTATCCTGTTGTCCCTCTTCCTCTTCTCTCGCGCGCTTCAAGGACGCTGCTCTCTCCACTTGCATCGGTTCTGCCGTGTCCTTTTTGGGGGCGGAACCCTTCTCCTGTTTGGCGGGCGAATTCCTGGGCACCTCCTCTTTTTGTTTTGGGGGTGTTTTGACCGGTGGTGACGCTTTCGCCGGCGTTTTGGCTGGGGAAGGCGTTTTCGCCTTTTTTCTCGCCACCACCTGCCACTCGCCCTCTTTGCTGGCTGCTGGAACTGGCGTTGGCGAGGCTGGCTTGGCTACTTCCTTCACTGTCTGTGGCTGTTTGGCTGGTTGGGCCTTTGGTTGCGGATTCCTGGTCGGGCAGGCCTTAGCAACATGGTCTGCCGCCCCGCAGACCCAACAGCACGGCTTTCTCCCTTCCACAATCACGAAAATGACACGACTCCTGCAGGTGAGGATGTTGGGTATCTTGTCTATGTTCTCCTTTGACAGGGTCACCTGCAGGGTCATGTCTCCCGTTAAAAAGCCAGCCTTTGACCGTAGCGAGGAGACCTCAGACACCTTCCCAAAGTTTGCAAAGAAGGCACCTACGTGGTCCTCTGCAATGTCCATGGGGACGCCATGCAGGGTTACCTTTACTTTGCGGGCACCCATATATTCGGTATGGAACTGGAGAGTTTTGGTCTCCAGGACCACACCGACCAAACGCTTTGCTTCCTCAGCTGTGCCTAGCAGGACGTCCCACACGGCATTGCTCCTCCTCGCTACGGCCCTTAGCCTTTAAGTTCAATGCCTTGATTGCCTCTTCGAATGAGTCTCTCGTCACTCCAATCAGCTTGTGAGTCTTCAAGTCCTTCGTGAACAAAGTGATAATCCTTGTTTCAATTTCCGCCAACTGTTCTGGCACCGAGACTAGCTCGGTGCCCTTAATGTAGTCGGCGTACTTCGTCTTAATCCTTTCATAGTACTCCTCGTTCTTGATAATTTTTCCCCCTGTCCAACCAGAGGTTGAAGGTTTGGGGGATCCTGGTGCTGGTGCCGGGAGCTTGTCCCGCGGTGGTAAATTCCAATCGCCTTCTTTTCCCCCCACCGACTCCATGGTGGGGGGAACACTCTCCTCTGACCTCTGTGAGGTCATTGCCTCGTAAGAGGCTACGAACACTGGACCACTGCCCTCCGGTATTTCGCAGCCTTCGCAGGCCACTACTTCTACTCAGCCGCAAGCAATGAACTTGGGTGGAGAAACAGATAATCCCGAAACCACAAGCTGTAGTAAACGCTACTATGGAACAGATACTACACTTTGATCCTGCCCATAAAAACCACGGAACGCAATTATGGGGAGGAAGATGGCTCGTCAATTTTAATGCTTCTAAAACGAAGCTACTATCAATTAACTATCATAGACAATCGCACCTGCCTCCCATTAGCATGGACCAGGCTTGCCTTCCAGAGAGTAAAACACTACGCCTCCTTGGTCTTACACTTTCAGCGGACCCCAAGTGGAATTACTATATCGGATCCATTGCTAAATCCGCTGCTATGAAAGTCGGTTCTTTGTGCAAGGCCCGGAAGTTTTTTTCCGTCTGAAGCTATCCTGTATATATATAAATCTACCATCCGCCCGTGCATTGAATACTGCTGCCATATCTGGTCAGGTGCCCCTACCATTCTCCTCGGGCTTCTCGACAAGGTACAGCGGAGGGTCTGTAATGTGATCGATACCGACTTGGCAGACTGCCTGCAGTCTCTCTCTCACACCGGCGCGACGTGACTTCCCTGTCTCTTCTATACATACTTTCACGGCTTCTGCTCCGATGAACTTAGATCACTGGTGCCCCCTAGGTACGAATTTGCACGAGATACTAGATTAGCAACTAGATCCCACCATTTTACAGTGAAACCGATAAAATGCAACCGCAACTTCTACTCCAATAATTTCTTTTCTCGCACTTCCCGCCTGTGGAATTCCCTTCCACATGATTGCTTCTCCGGCTTCTCCGGTGGCTACAATCTCCAGGAGTTTAAATGTAAGGTCAATAGACACCTTCTAATGCACTAACTCGCTCCCATTTTTTCAAACTCTTCCCATCTACCCAACCCTCATCTTCAGTATCCTTACCCATCTATCACAGTCCTTCTGACATTTCCTATATCTAATCACTCTTTCTCTTTACCTTCCCCTATGTAGCCCCATGTTCAATAGTGGCAGTGGAACGCCTTGCTTGGGGTGAAATGATTTTTAAAAAATAGGTAAATATTTTTAGAGTAGAAATCGTTCCATCTTTTTAACAGTGAGTATGATACTTTAGTCGTTGAATATGTCTAAAATGTCTGAGGAAACAAAATAATGATGGTTGTGGGGAACACGTCCTCAAAATAGATAAGCCAGGTTGCTGGAAATTACCATAAAGAGTGTTCCAAGTATCCAACACATGTTTGCTGCCCCTGGAAATGTTTTATGTCAAAAGAAAACCGGAAGACAGCAAAAATTAGACAAGAGAGAAACTCGGTAGGCAAATGAAAATTATCATCCTGATACGCGAGGGGGTGAAAGCAGTTTTAACAGTGAGGTTTCACCTGTTACAGTCCACAGGGAATTACGAACAAACTACTTGAACAGGTGTATAGAAGAAGAAAATCACCATTAACCAGAAAACATCGGAATCGAAAACTGAATAGGTCAGAAAAAACATTTAGCATGGGTTGTAAGTTTTGTTGGTGTATGCTAAATAAAATTACTTTCGAATACAAGAGAATATGTAAGAAGGAAAGCAAGAGAAAAAAGCAATGCAAGATATGCTTGGAGAAGGTAAGATTTGGTGTTAGACACGTAACTGTGTAGAGGTGCATAATAAAGATGGTAGATGGCTATAATCTCCAGGAATTTAAATGCAATGTCAATTCCCATCTCTTATTCACTTAACTCCAGCCCTTTCTGCATCACCCCGTTTAACTTGTTCTTTTCCTTTCTCTCTTCCTTTACAACTGCCTTCACTCCTGTGTTCACATCCTTCTCTTGCCCTTTATCTTTCATCCCCTGTAGCTGGTTCGTCTTTCCTCTCCTCCTGCCTAATACTTCAACTCTCTTATTGTTATAATGACACACACCTATTTCTCAGATAATTGACTCTCCCTCCTATATTAATAAGAGTTAACAGGACGTTAACTCGAGAAGTTCTTGGGAAGTTCATAGGAGTTCTTAGAAGTTCTAGAGAGTTCTTTAGAGTTCTATTGGAGTTCAGTAGAACTACTAGGCAGTTGATAATAGTTGGCAGTTAGCCGAATACTAAGAAGTCAGCTTACAGTGAAAGATCTCCAAGTTCCTAACATTTTGGGTGCGTTTATTCGATGAGCAACCGACATAGCACGATTATAACCTTCAGTGCGAAAACTACTCCACAACACTTTCCTTCAAACTTCAAGGTCCCATCCATGGCCGTATTTGACTACCGGGCACACCGGGCACGGGTCTGAGCCAATCCATGCAATCATAGTGAAAATCCGGGTAAGGAAAAATGTCTTCGTCAGAAATCAAACTAAACAATTCACGAAGAAAGAAAGAAAGAAAGAAAGAAAGAAAAACGGAGAAAACATCCGAATGAACGCAGTAAAAATCTGTTTGTTTATTAATTTTGGGAGGAAAGACTGGTTATACTCAGAAAGTCCAAACCCGATTTCCTGCTTTAGCTCACGTTCTGTGCCTAATTTCCATTGGAATAGCCGACAAAATCCTCAAAATTCATAGTTTCTGGAAACTGGTGACACTGAAGACGTCATCACATTGTCAATAATAAATCCGTGCAGTTTTCATGGTGCCCGGTATTTTTTAAGCATCAGCTACGGCCCTGGACCCATCCTCTTGCTGACAAAACAGTCAAATGTAACCGTCACTTTTTCTGTAACAGTTTCTTTTTCTCGAAATTCCGGTCTTTGCACCTTCCTTCTGTATGCTTCAAATTTTGTGAAGATATGCACTTAGTAAAAAAAAGGATCTGCAACGTTATAGATCCTGATCTGACATCTCGACTTCAGTCACTTTCTCACCGACCTGATGTTTCACGTTTGCCAAACCCTATTTACACAGTTGTACTATAAGCACCTGCGAGTGTTCTTAACTAGGTCTTGTGTCGAGGTACCCCCGATAAATATCAAAAATCGATAATCGAAAAAATCGGGTTTTAGAAGGAGTGAATCGATTTTAATCAAATTTGATACACTCATAGACATAAGAAACGATATTCAGAAGTTTCAAGGGTGCAGTTCTTACAATAGTGCAGAAAATCGATCGTATATATATATATATATATATATATATATATATATATATATAAGGCAAGATGTTTGTGTGTGTGTCCGTTTATCTGTCTGTATGTCCTTTATACAAATCCACAATTTCCGATTCTCATCAAACTTCACCCAAATATTCTTTAGTCTGAGTCTGAGCTCCATGATCATGGATTAGTTTTAAAGCTTTCATTACACCCGAGCAACGCCGGTCTATACTGCTAGTTCTTAATGAATTGGATGTGAATATAAACTTAAAGACAACTTATTATTCAAAAGGTGTTTTGTGGATACATGTATTTGAATAGACAACTTAATAATTCAGTATGACACTGAACTCACCAGCAACACTCACCAAGCTGAACAAAAATTAAGACATGTAGTTACTTCTAAAATAAAACAAAAAAAACCCCTTCAGAATAAGCTGTGTACGTAAACTCATCTTTTGGAATGGTATGGTATCTTGGGCAAAAGCTGATCTCTCGGGTTTATGTTCGCTTCAAATTTTGTGAAGATAATTGTAAGGATCAGCAACGTTATAGATCCTGATCTGACATCTCGACTTCAGTCAATTTCTCACCGTCCTGATGTGGCCTCCCTCTGGATTTCCTGCAAATATTTTCACGGCTTCTACTATGACGAGCTTTCTCTGCTGCTCCGACAACTTTAATTTCCTCATGCTACTAGATTGGCATTTAGGTCCCACCCCAAAATAGTCAAATGAAACCGTCACTTGTACTGTAACAGCTTCCTTTCTCGCAATTCCCGTCTTTGCAAATTCTTTCTTCATACTTGCTTCCCTGATAGCTACAATCTTTAAAAGTTAAAGGCAACGTCAATTGTCATATCCTACTTTTATAAATCATATCCACCCGCTGAAATTCCATGGACTTTTTATCCTTTCTTTGTCATCCCTTGTACACTGTATTTTTTCTTCTCCAATTGTAACGACCCTGCACACCAGTGGCAGTCTTGCTTTGCTTGGTGTAAAATGATTATTAAAAAAATGCAGACATTTATCAAGATGATCCTTGGTGTAAATCACGTGCAACAACAGGAAATCACAGTCAAAATAATTGAAACATTGTGGTGAGAAGTGAAGAAAAAAGTGCTCCAACGAAGGCCACTCAAAAGCGTTAGACTATATATATATATATATATATATATATATATATATAGTAATACTATATATATATATATATATATATATAGTAATACTATATATATATATATATATATAGTAATACTATATATATATATATATATATAATACTATATATATATATAGTAATACTATATATATATATAATAATATATATATATATATATAATACTATATATATATATATATATATAGTATTACTATATATATATATATCTATATATATATATATATTACTACTGGTGAGTGTTATGAGGGGAGAAGGAGAAGGTAAGATGTCAAGTATCTGTACCCAGTTAAGATAGCAAAAAAGTTTAAGTGCTATACTTTTTGGAAATCCTCAAATGAGTATTTAAAGAATAATTATTAGTTTGGTTAAAGAAATAGTAAAAAAATGTGCATTTTCCCCATATAGTTCCATGAGGTTTTCTTTCAGGTTTTAGTTGGTCGGCAACTTCTTAGGAATTCTTTCGGCTGGATATATAACCTCGAATCAAAAATGGAGTTGATAATGTCAGCAAATCTTGGTAACAACTCTTTCAGGTTTTAGTCGGTCGACAACTTTTCTATGAAATTCTTTCGGCTGGATATAAATCCGTCAATCAAAGCTGGAGTTGATAATGTGAGCAAACAATCCGTTTAACAACTCTTTCATGTTTTAGTCGGTCGACGACTTTTCTATGAGAGACTTTCGGCTGGATAGAAATTCTTGAATCAAAGCCGGAGTTGATAATGTCAGCACATCCTGTTAACAACTAACTACTCTCTGGCCAAAACCTATTTTTATAGGAGCTAACACCTAATTTGCATATTTCTAGAACCTTTCGAATTCTCTCGAATCTACAGGAATTTTCTTGGTCATTCTAGTACCTTCCAAATGTTCTATTTCTAATTTCTTTATTTTTACGACTACGTCATGAATTAAAACTTCTTTTAAATAAAAAGTAGGACTCAATAGAATACCTTACTACAACTTTTGGACATTCTTACTAATATTTTTATATAAAACTGCATCATCGTAACAATATATATATATATATATATATATATATATGCAAATGTCTAAGGAATGAAAAAATAAGTGCATCGTTCAAAACATTAATTTCAAAATGAATAGACCAATTTATTAATTATTACTTAAGAATTTTACAAACTACAAAAAAATTGTATATATATATATATATATATATATATATATATATATATATTGAATAAAGAACGAAGAAAGTATTAACAAAGTTCAAAACATTATTTTAAACCAGTGCTAAATATACAGCAATTAATGTTTATTATAAGTCATAGTTTAGAACGTACAAATTATAATTTACTACAAAAGTGTACATTTTGTTTTGACATCGAAAATACAATGTCTCATCAGGTAGTAAGTAATGATGGTAATAAACGTTATCTTTGCAAAAGAAAATTCCGAAATCTCAGAAACAAAATTTTCCAAAAATAAAGGAGTAGTCCTTTATTTTTGGAAAATTTTTCGTAGGAGGTAAAGAGGATGGAAAAGATGGAAAAACAAAAACAGGGAAATCGAAAAACAAAAAAAGGAAAACAAAAAAAGGAAAACAAAACAAGGAAAACAAAAAAAGGAAAGCAAAAAGAGGAAAACAAAAAGAGGAAAACAAAAAAAGGAAAACAAAAAAAGGAAAACAAAAAAAGGAAAACAAAGAAAGGAAAGCAAAAAGAGGAAAACAAAAAAAGGAAAACAAAAAAAGGAAAACAAAAAAAGGAAAACAAAAAGAGGAAAACAAAAAAAGGAAAACAAAAAAGGAAAACAAAAAAAGGAAAACAAAAAAAGGAAAACAAAAAAAGTAAAACAAAAAAAGGAAAACAAAAAAAGGAAAGAGAGATACAAAGGAAGTGACACAGAGAAATAAAAAAAAAACTAAGAGAATATTAAAAAAATGGAAATAAAAGCAAAAAGTATCTATTTCTATTTCTCTCTGAGCGAAATCATCGGCTCTCTCTTCTTAATTCTTATCTATCTATCTATCTATCTATCTATCTATCTATCTATCTATCTATTTTTGTTTCTATCTATCTATCACTTGTTTCTATCTATCTATCTTTTTGTTTCTATCTATCACTTTTGTTTATCTATCTATCTATCTATCTATCTATCTATCTATCTATCTATCACTTTTTGTTTCTATCTATCTATCTATCTATCTATCTATCACTTTTTTGTTTCTATCTATCACTTTTTGTTTCTATCTATCTATCTATCTATCTATCTATCTATCTATCTATCTATCTATCACTTTTTGTTTCTATCTATCTATCACTTTTTATCTATCTATCTATCTATCTATCTGTCTATCACTTTTGTTTCTATCTATCACTTTTTGTTTCTATCTATCTATCTATCTATCTATCTATCTATCTATTTTTGTTTCTATCTATCTATCACTTTTGTTTCTATCTATATCACTTTTGTTTCTATCTATCTATCTATCTATCTATCACTTTTTGTTTCTATCTATCACTTTTTGTTTTCTAAATCCATCTATCTATCTATCTATCTATCTATCTATCACTTTTTGTTTCTATCTATCACTTTTTGTTTCTATCTATCTATCTATCTATCACTTTTACTTTCTATCTATCTATCTTTTATTTTCTTTTGTTTCTATCTATCTATCTATCTATCTATCTATCTATCTATCTATCTATCTATCTATCACTTTTTGTTTCTATCTATCTATCACTTTTTTGTTTCTATCTATCTATCTATCTATCTATCTATCTATCTATCTATCTATCTATCTATCACTTTTTGTTTCTATCTATCTATCACTTTTGTTTCTATCTATCTATCTATCTATCTATCTATCTATCTACTTTTGTTACTATCTATCACTTTTGTTTCTTATCTATCTATCTATCTATCTATCTATCTATCTATCTATCTATCTATCTATATATATATACTTTTTGTTTCTATCTATCTATCACTTTGTTTCTATCTATCTATCTATCTATCTATCTATCTATCTATCACTTTTTATTTATTTCTATCTATCTATCACTTTTTGTTTCTATCTATCTATCTATCTATCTGTCTATCACTTTTTGTTTCTATCTATCACTTTGTTTCTATCTATCTATCTATCTATCTATCTATCATACTTACTTTTGTTTTCTATCTATCTATATCACTTTTTTATTTCTATCTATCTATCACTTTTTGTTTCTATCTATCTATCTATCTATCTATCTATCACTTTTTGTTTCTATCTATCACTTTTGTTTCTATCTATCTATCTATCTATCTATCTATCTATCACTTTTTGTTTCTATCTTTATCACTTTTTGTTTATTTATCTATCTTTATCTATCTATCTATCTATCACTTTTTTGTTTCTATCTATCTATCACTTTTTGTTTCTATCTATCTATCTATCTATCTATCTATCTATCTATCTATCTATCTATCTATCACTTTTTTACGTTTCTATCTATCTATCACTTTTTGTTTCTATTTCTATCTATCTATCTATCTATCTATCTATCACTTTTATTTCTATCTATCTATCACTTTTTTGTTTATTTCTATCTATCTATCTATCTATCTATCTATCTATCTATCTATCACTTTTTGTTACCTATTCTATCACTTTTTGTTTCTATCTATCTATCTATCTATCTATCTACATCTATCACTTTTTGTTTCTATCTATCTATCACTTTTGTTTATTTATCCTATTCTATCTATCTATCCTATCTATCTATCTATCTATCTATCACTTTTTCTCTTTCTATCTATCACTTTTTGTTGCTATCTATCTCATCTATCTATCTATCTATCTATCTATCTATCTATCTATCTATCTATCTATCTATCACTTTTTGTTTCTATCTATCTATCACTTTTTGTTTCTATTTCTATCTATCTATCTATCTATCTATCTATCTATCTATCTATCACTTTTTGTTTCTATCTATCTATCATATTTTGTTTCTATCTATCTATCTATCTATCTATCTATCTATCACTTTTTGTTTCTATCTATCTATCACTTTTTGTTTCTATCTATCTATCTATCTATCTATCTATATATATATATATATATATATATCTATTTATCTATCACTTTTTTGTTTTTATCTATCACTTTTTGTTTCTATCTATCTATCTATCTATCTATCATCTTTTTGTTTCTATCTATCACTTTTTGTTTCTATCTATCTATCTATCTATCTATCTATCTATCTATCTATCTATCACTTTTTGTTTCTATCTATCTATCACTTTTTGTTTCTATCTATCTCTCCATCATCCATCTATCTATCTATCTATCTATCTATCTATCTATCTATCTATCTATCTATCTATCTATAACTTTTTGTTTCTATCTCATCACTTTTTGTTTCTATCTATCTATCTATCTATCTATCTATCTATCTATCATCACTTTTTGTTTCTATCTATCTATCACTTTTTGTTTTACTATCTATCTATCTATCTATCTATCTATCTATCTATCACTTTTTGTGTCTATCTATCACTTTTTGTTTCTATCTATCTATCTATCTATCTATC
>JBBBDQ010001237.1:72500-77500 GCA_037127315.1 Ascarosepion bandense
GGCTGCTGGACGACCCTATATCTCCCCACAGGGCTGATTACTACACATCACCCACTACATGTGACGAACTAACTCTCTAAATTTCAACCCCATAGTTTATTATGTGTGGGGTGCAAATGATCGAGAGATTAATTGAAGGCAAGGATTATGGCAGTATTCACCATCTTGAAAAAGGTGACAGTTCAAAAAAGATGCAAGAGATTCCGAAGTTACCTGAAAAGCACTAGCAATATTATTGGATTCATTTACTCTTTAGCATTTAAGATAATTTCGTGTAATTTTTGGAAATATATTTTTTTTATTTGGGATATCAAAGTTATTTTTATTTTTGCGTAATTTAGACCGCAATTCATCCATCGCACCATACAGATAGATAGATAGATAGATAGATAGATAGATAGATAGATAGATAGATAGTTACGGAAAGTCATAGATAGATAGATAGATAGATAGGTAGGTAGATAGATAGATAGATAGATAGATAGATAGATAGATAGATAGATAAGGAAACTCAGAGATAGATAGATAGATAGATAGATAGATAGATAGATAGATAGATAGATAGATAAGGAAAGTCATAGATAGATCGATAGATAGATAAGGAAAATCATAGATAGATAGATAGATAGATAGATAGATAGATAAGGAAAGTCATATATAGATAGATAAGGAAAGTCATAGATAGATAAATAGATAGAAAAGGAAAGTCATAGATAGATAGATAGATAGATAGATAGATAGATAGATAGATAGATAGATAGGAAAATCATAGAGAGCTAGGGAAAGTCATAGATAGATAGATAGATAGATAGATAGATAGATAGATAGGGAAAGTCATAGATAGGCAAAGTCATACATAGATAGATATATAGATAGATAGATAGATAGATAGATAGATAGGGAAAGTCATAGATAGGCAAAGTCATACATAGATAGATAGGGAAAGTCATAGATAGATAGATAGATAGATAGATAGATAAGGAAATTAAGGAAAGATAGATAGATAGATAGATAGATAGATAGATAGATAGATAGATAGATAGATAGATAGGGAAAGTCATAGATAGATAGATAGATAGATAGATAGATAGATAGATAGAAATAAGGAAATTAGATAGATAGATAGATAGATAGATAGATAGATAGATAGATAGATAGATAGATAAGGAAAGTCATAGGTAGATAGATAGATAGATAGATAGATAGATAGATAGATAGATAGATAGATAGATAGATACATAGATAGATAGATAAGGAATGTCTTAGCTAGCTAGCTAGCTAGCTAGCTAGATAGATAGATAGATAGATAGATAGATAGATAGATAGATAAGGAAAGTTTAGATAGATACATAGATAGATAGATAAGCTAAGTGTTAGATAGATAGATAGATAGATAGATAGATAGATAGATAGATAGATAAGGAAAGTCTTAGATAGATAGATAGAGATAGATAGATAGATAGATAGATAGATAGATAGATAGATAGATAGATAGATAGATAAGGATTGTCTTAGATAGATAGATAAGGAAAGTCTTACATAGAAACAAACAAAAAGTGATAGATAGATAGATAGATAGATAGATAGATAGTAAAATACATACAAAAATAATAGATAGATAGATAGATAGATAGATAGATAGATAGATAGATAGATAGTATAATACAAACAAAAAGTGATGGATAGATAGATAGTTAGATAGATCGATAGATAGATAGATAGATACATAGATAGATAAGGAATGTCTTAGATAGATAAGGAAAGTCTTACATAGAAACAAACAAAAAGTGATAGATAATAGATAGATAGATAGATAGATAGATAGTAAAATACAAACAAAATTAATAGATAGATAGATAGATAGATAGATAGTATAATACAAACAAAAAGTGATAGATAGATAGATAGATAGATAGATAGATAGATCGATAGATAGATAGATAGATAGATAGATAGATAGATAGTAAAATACAAACAAAAATGATAGATTGATTAGATAGATAGATAGATAGATAGATAGATAGATAGTAAAATACAAACAAAATTAATAGATAGATAGATAGATAGATAGATAGATAGATAGTATAATACAAACAAAAAGTGATAGATAGATAGATAGAAAGATAGATCGATAGATAGATAGATAGATAGATAGATAGATAGTAAAATACAAACAAAAATGATAGATTGATAGATAGATAGATAGATAGATAGATAGATAGATAGATAGATAGATAGTAAAATACAAACAAAAATAATAGATAGATAGATAGATAGATAGATAGATAGATAGATAGTATAATACAAAAAAGTAATAGATAGATAGATAGTATAATACAAACAAAAAGTGATAGATAGATAGTATTCAGAGTATTTAGAGGGTCATGGGTATGACGGTAAACAGCATCCGGTAGCAAGGCCTCTGATTGGAAGGTTGTGAGGAGCATAGAACCACCTCTTAATTCCTGCTGTTCTATGTCAACCTTCACTAGGAGTGGTAGTAAACGTTAGGGTCCCAGTCATGGATAAATAGTTAACCCCTGCCAAACTAGGGTCAAAACAATATGAAAGCATAAAAACAGAATTTTATAGAAAAATATTAGTAACAAAACATTTAAGGAAAAATATTAGTAACAATACATTTTTGAAGGAAAATAAATATTACCAGCAATATATTTTTGAATACAAAATTAGAAGACATCTTCAGTTTTTAAAATAAGAATTTAAAAATTTCATCAAAATCTGACAAAATCAATCTTCTCACTATAACTGAACATTAGAAAATACTTTAAACTCCACCTTTTGGGCATTAAATAACCCGCAGAGGCTGATATGTATTTTATCAAAACTCAAACTCAGAGTATTTATGTTTCAATCTGAGGAAGGTGCAATGTGGCTACTGATGAATATGAAAATGTTTTGAATGATCACTAGTTATGACCATGTTACACCTCTCTTCATCTTAAAACAGGGTCCCAGTCTCAACATGGAGGCCAACATAAAGTACCGAGAAGAGATAATGCTGCTCTGGGTCAAGAGGATGGCTGCTGGACGACCCTATATCTCCCCACAGGGCTGATTACTACACATCACCCACTACATGTGGCGAACTAACTCTCTAAATTTCAACCCCATAGTTTATTATGTGTGGAGTGCAAATGATCGAGAGACTAACTGAAGGCAAGGATTATGGCAGTATTCACCATCTTGAAAAAGGTGACAGTTCAAAAAAGATGCAAGAGATTCCGAAGTTACCTGAAAAGCACTAGCAATATTATTGGATTCATTTACTCTTTTGCATTTAAGATAATTTCGTGTAATTTTTGGAAATATATTTTTTTTAATTGGGATATCAAAGTTATTTTTATTTTTGCGTAATTTAGACCGCAATTCATCCATCGCACCATACAGATAGATAGATAGATAGATAGATAGATAGATAGATAGAGTAAGGAAAGTCATAGATAGATAGATAGATAGATAGATAGATAGATAGATAGATAAGGAAAGTCATAGATAGATAGATAGATAGATAGATAGATAGATAGATAGATAAGGAAAGTCATAGATAGATAGATAGATAGATAGATAGATAGATAAGGAAAGTTTTAGATAGATAGATAGATAGATAGATAGATAGATAGATAGATAAGGAAAGTCATAGATAGATAGATAGATAGATAGATAGATAGATAGATAGATAAGGAAAGTCTTAGATAGATAGATAGATAGATAGATAGATAGGGAAAGTCATAGATAGATAGATAGATAGATAGATAGATAGATAGATAGATAGATAATGAACAGTATGATATAGATAGATAGATAGAAAGAAAGAAATAATCCTGTAGTAGATAGATAGGTAGATAGAAAGAAAGAAAGAAAGAAAGAAAGAAAGAAATAATCCTGTAGTAGATAGATAGTTAGATAGAAAGAAATAAAGAAAGAAAGAAATAATCCTGTGATAGATAGATAGATAGATAGATAGATAGATAGATAGATAGATAGATAGATCGATAGATAGATAGATGGATAGATAGATAGATAGATAGATAAATAGATTCTGAACAAAGTCAAGTAATGCAAATCACGGTGCATTTGCATTATGGAGGAAATTGTGTGTTATTACCTAAACTCTTGTAGCAAAGGTTTTGATAAAGCTCATTGTTTTTATGACACCGAAATCTCCTATCATATTATTAATACAACTAAAAAAGCTAATCGTTAAAATATTCACATCCTGTAAATCGTTTCTCGCCTGCGCTTAGATTAACAAGGAAGCAGAGAACAAGCCCGGGTAATAAATAATAGCTTTTCCTTTTTCTTGCGAACAAGGAACCTGAAGTTGATCCAGGTGGCGCTCGACCGTTTTTTCAATGGATACGTGTTAAAAACTTATGTGCTTTTGTCAAGTCGTCTGTTTTCTCCATTTGAAGATGTGTGACTAGCTAGAACTTCTTTGAACACCTGCTCCAGTAAATTTCTTCGTCTTTTTAGCTTACAATTCGCTTTCAAATATATGCGACACTTTATCAGAGGGTTTCTTTTTTATGTTTTCATTTTTTTTTTTACATGATTTATATATTTAAATTACGAAACTTCCACATTACAAGAATGACAAAATAAAATGGTGATATTACTAAAGTAAAAACACAGTTTCATTTCTTGTCTGAGTGTCTTAGACGCAGCATTTGCATTGAGTCTGAACGATTTCATAACGATTCTTTTTTGTCTTTTTGTTTATATCGTATCGCTTTTGCGATTAAGTATTGCACATTGTGTTAATAGAAGATCTGCCAAAAATGGTGAACTTGTTAGAAAAAGGCGGATGTAAATTTACTTTTTAGCGATTAAGTCAAGATATATACATGTTCGTCTTAGTAAATTGTTTACTATTTTTTATTTAAGAAACATTCTTTTATCAAACATATGGTCAGACTCAATATGGTGAGCAACTAATGTACCATTTTTTTTAAAATCACTTTTCTGTTCATATAGGA
>JBBBDQ010001237.1:82500-107500 GCA_037127315.1 Ascarosepion bandense
AATAAAGAGAATTGAATTGAAAATATAAGTCCATCCCTACCGTGGCGGATGGCCGAAGACAGTGACAAAATAGTGGCGTTGTGGTCCCTGGTCTGATTACAGACATTTGAGTACGTTATTGGAAATATCAAAATTGATTGTATTCAAACCAGGTTTAAATTGTTTAATGTAGATTGCTTCGAGGATTTTTAGTTTCTGTTTATTATTTTCTTGTTTAAGTATGTACGTGTTATCAACAAGCGTTTTTCTCAGAAGTGTGCATTGATAACCGTGTTGTTTTAAATGACAGAATATATTTGAATTTTCATTTAAGTGCAACGTCAGACGCCGTGAGAGCGAATTTGTGGTGTTGCCAATGCAGATATTATTGAGGTTGTTAGAGATACATTCTCTAAATGGACATATGAATTTATATACTACATTGGTTTTTTTGCAAATCACTAACGGTGGGGGAAGAGTCGTTGCGGACGAATGAATTAGATGTAGTGGATTTAGTGTAATATATAATAAACTTAATTCTTTTGTTAGAGTCTGTCGGAGAAATATTAGTATTTATGAGTTTTTTAGGATGTTTTCATCTAATTGGTAGTTGGAGTGCATCTGGCTACGGTATAAGAGAATGATATGTTTAGGATTGGTTGGGTTAGTATCATGTCTATCTATACATATATATATATATATATATAGAGAGAGAGAGAGAGAGAGAGAGAGAAGGGGGGAAGTCTTTCCCAAACTGTAGGTTTTATACTAGACTTACGCATTCGCTTCGAATTAAACGTTTTCTGTTGTGGTAGTCCAAGACTGGGGCTTTCGTTACCAGGCTGTTTTTGCACCAAATACTATGTTGTTTTGACCAGCTTAACGAATCAGGATTTGTGATGCTCTCAGCGTAATCCTTCTTCTTCTTCTTCTTCTTCTTCTTCTTCTTCTTCTATGTGCCCTTTCCCTTCAGGACGTAGGGGATCATGGCTCTCCACGTCTCCCTTTCCCTTGTGACTCTTAGTATGTTTGCTCCTGTTGCTCCTGGCAACCCCCGTTCCGTCATCCACCTGATCAGTCCCTGCAAATATGTTATCCGCTGCCTTCCTCTGTCTCTCCTTCCTTCTATCTGTCCAGTCAGTATCAGGTTCTCCAGGCCCTCCTTCCTCATTGCATGCCCCAGGAACTTCAGTTGTCTCTTCCTGATGCCCAGCATCAATTTCCTTTTTGTTGCCATTCTTTATAACACCTCGTCGTTGCTTGTATGCTCAGTCCACGATATCCGTAGCATCCTTCTGTAGAACCACATTTCGGCCGCTTCCAGTTTTGTCCTCATTTTCGATGATATTGTCCAGCATTCACTGCCGTATTGAAGAACTGACATCACGTAGCAGTCCAGAACTCTTTTCTTCGTTTCTATTGAGATTTTCCTGTGTGTTAGTATTTTGCTCATCTTCTGGAACGCGTCCTTTGCCATGCCAATTCGCCTTCGGATCTCCGTGTCGCACTTTCCATCTCCTGTTAGAACACTTCCTAGGTACTTAAATTCTTGTACTTGTTTGATTCTGTTATTCTCCACCTGTATTTGGCATTCTGGATTGTATCTTTTGCTGATGACTATGCACTCAGTTTTCTTAAAGTTTATTTGTAGTCCCTTCTTGTCACTCTCCACTGCTACTTTCTGTATGAGGTCTTGTAGTTTCCTTTCCGTGTTCGCAATCAGCACTGTATCGTCCGCATATCTTATGTTGTTCAGGTTGTGGCCTCCAATCCTACGTCATCGTAAAAAGGAAATACATTTTCACCTATTCATACAATACTTTAACTACAGTATCGCTTTTATCAGTGGATTGCAGAATTGTAACTTTATATGATATATATCTATGGTAATAAATATAAAAAATATATTTCTCGGTATCCTTCGAATCTATGTTGATATTATGCAACCCAGGCTCCTTCGACGATGCTATTTCAAACAAAAGCTAAAATTCTGTGACCAAAGTTTAGATATCTGCTCCCCAGAAATATCTAGAAATAAAAGAAAAAAAAACTACAGGGATCGATAATTAAAAGATATAACGTTTTTGTCCAGTAAATTTGTGTGGGTCGTCATGAGCTGTGGTAATAAATAGCAGGTTGCGATTTTAAAGACGTTAGAGAAAAACGTAAATATACAATTTGAAAAAATCCTCCGCTCCTTTCTATGTAAAACTTTCTCACCGGCGCAATGCGGCTTCACTGTGTCTCTTCTACAAATACTTTCACAGCTTCTGCTTCGATGAACATAGCTCCCTGGGGCCCCCTGTATGTGAATTTACTTGAGCCACAAGATTAGCAACTAGGTCCCACCCTTTTACTGTGAAATCAATAAAATGAAAACGCAAATTCTACTACAGTAACTTCTTTCCTCGCACTTCCCGCCTGTGGAATTCCCTTCAATTTACTTGCTTCCCCAACAGCTATAATCTCCAAAAATTTAAATGTAAAGTCAATAGTCATCTCCTATCTCACTAAACTCTATCCTCTCTCTCATGCTCCTTTCTCCGTTCACTCTACTCTCATCAGTAATTTCATCCTTCTCTTACCCACTTCCTGACCCCCCATAACCTGTCACTCTTTCTCATAACATTCCTCCTATGTAACCCCCTGCACAACAGTAGCAGTAAAATGCCTTTCTTGGAGCGATATGACTATAAAAAGAAACTGTAAATTTAACTGCTGCTCTTGAAATGAACCTCCCATTAGAGGTTAACCGGGACAAGGAATGGCTTGTAAATCTTAATGCCTCCTAAGATATCTGAAGAGTGTGACAAAAAAGGACTACGAAAAAACAGCAAGAAAACCGAATGCAATGTCATCAGCAAAAAAAGCAGCCCAAAATGCCAAATACAGTTGGGAGATACTAAAATCAAACAGATACAAAAATTTAAATATATGGAAAGTTTTCTAACAGAAGACCGAAAGTTCGAAGCAGAGATCAGAAGACGAATTGGCATGGCGAATGACGCGTTCCAGATGCTACGGAAAGTATTAAGAGACAGGAAACTTTCACTGGAAACAAAGAAGATAGTACTAGATTGCGTTGTGAGGTCAGTTCTTCAGTATGGCAGTGAATGCTGGACAATATCATCAGAGACGAAGGAAAAACTTGACGCAGCTGAAATGAGGTTCTAAAAAAGGAGCAATGATGAGGTGTTGGAAAGGATGGGAACAGAAAAGAAATTAGTATTGAGCATCAGGATGAGACAACTGAATTTCCTGCAACATGCAATGAGGAAGAATGGCTTAGAGAACCTGATACTAACAGGCCAGATAGAGGGAAAAAAGAAACAGAGAAAGGCAGCGGATAACATATTTGAAGGGCCTGGGCAGGTGGATGATAGAATTTTTTTGCATATTTTTTCTATGGTGGTTAAATTTTGTTCAGTTTTTCTTCCTCTTCTTCTTCTTCTTTGTGCCTTGTCCTTTCAAGATGTACGCGATCATGTCTTTCCACATCTCATTATCCCTCGTGGCTCTCAGTACACTTTTTCCTGTAACATTACTCAAGCCCCGTTCTGTCATCCACCTGCTCAGGCCCTTCATATAAGTTATCTGCTACTTTCCTCTGTCTTTTTTCCCTCCTATCTGACTTGTTAGTATCAGATTCTCCAAGCCCTCTTCCCTCATCATAAGTACAGCACACATATTACGAAGGGCTTTCTCTATGCACAATGTCTATGATGCAATTTTTTTTTTTTTTTGTGGGGACACACAAAGTCATTCTTGGAAAATCTCAAGTAATTTTTTACATTAATAAAAACAATAACAACAACAATAGTAAGGAAAAAGACAAAATAAATATTACTACTACTACTATACTTCTTCTTTTTCTTCTTCTATGTGCCTTGTCCCTTCTGGTCGTAGGCGATCATGGCTTTCCATGTATCCCTATTCCTGGGGTCACTCATCACGCTTTTCCCTGTTACACCGCGTAATCTCCGTTCTGCCATTCACCCGCACAGGCCAGTCAAGAAAGTTACTGGCTATTTTCACTTGTCTCTCTTTCCCTCTATCGGGCCTGTTAGTATCGGGTGCCCCAAGCCCTCCTTACACATTGCATGTCCCAGAAACTTCAACTGTCTCTTCCTGATGCTCAGTGTTAATTTTCTTTTCGTTGTCATTCTTTACAAGACCTCATCATTACTCACATGCTCGGTCAAGGAAATCCGCAGTATCCTTCTATAACACAACGCATATCGCAAAAAGTTTATAATTATAATAAACTAGCAGTATAACCCGATCAATTATCAAATAAGTTTTTTTCGTCGTAAACTGAATTTTCACGGCTAAATAAGTTCTTTGAGTAAATGGTATCATGGTTGAGGCTAAGAACTACAATTATACCTACTTAGAGCCAAACCCGAAGCAAAAACTAAGTTAAAAGGGCTGAAAAAAATGCAGATATACAGGCAGATAAACAGACACAGGTGAATAAGGTGAATTTTTCAGTGTAGGGACTTCTACGAGGCTGATTCAATAAATAAGGTGAGTTTTTCGGTGTAAGGACTTCTACGAGGGTCATTCAATAAATAAGGTGAATTTTTCGGTATAAGGACTTCTACGAGACTCATTCAATAAATAAGGTGAATTTTTCGGTATAAGGTCTTCTAATACAGATAGAAGCTTACCTTTTTTAATTTGTTTCCTTTACTTTTTCGAAAGGATTTAATATTTGGGCAGATTGAAAAAAAGACTTTGAGAGTTTTGGAGATTAACAAACATGGCCGACCAAGAAGCATGCTCCAGGATTGAACAGAGGTCAGTTATAAAGTTTTTGGTTGCTGAAGGGTGCAAACCAGTTGAAATTTATAAGAGAATGTCAACTGTGTATGGTTCCATATGTTTCAGCCAAAAAATGTCTACAAGTAGGCTAAAGTGCTTAAAGAAGGAGGGAGCAGTGTTGATGATGAAGACAGGCCTGGGAAGCCTTTAGAAGTGATGTCTCCTGAGGTGATCGAATCAGTCAATGACCTCATTCAGTCTGACAGAAGGGTGACAGTGGATGACATTGCAAGGACTTTGAGCCTATCTGTTGGGACAGTACACAATATTGTTCAAGATGACCTTGCCTATTCGAAGGTTAGCTGCTGGTGTGTACCAAAGATGCAAACGGTGCAGACCATCAACGAGCTGGACTGGGAACTGCCCTCTCATTCCCCTTACAGCCCAGACATCACCCCTTCAGACTTTCACCTGTTTGGTCACTTGAAAGCGTTCACGAGAGGCTACGAAGTTTGAAAGTGACGATGAAGTCAAAAGTGCTGTGAGCGATTGGCTGAGACATCAGTCAAAAGAATTTTACGCTGAGGGAATACAGAAGATTGTGCACAGATGGGAAAAGTGTGTGATACTGCTGGTAGACGATGTTGAAAAATAAAAAAAAGGTAAGCTTCTATCTGTATTAGAAGTCCTTATACCGAAAAATGCACCTTATTTATTGAATGACCCTCGTACAATCAAGAGTGCATAATTGGATGGTTGAACGAGAGCTGGGATTAACATAAGGGGACAAACTTTCTTTAGATATACGACGAATATATGAAAGCTGTGGAGAAACATGATCGTCTACGTTCCTTAGAGACACGGCGTATAAAATCTACTACCTGAATAGGAAACTATGGAGAAAATTAATCACCTACGTCCTTCAAGGACACGGTACATAAAATTTATGGAATAGTTTAAAATAATAGTTATTCAGTATTTACATTATTCGGACTGTTGTCCTCATCTTTGTTGCTATTTATACGACGTTTCGGCTGTTGTACGCTCTGGCCTTCTTCAGTTGCTAAAAATTTCGAACCGAACACTTTATTAAAATTACTGGGGTATATGAACATTTCTTGCGTAGTAGTACCTGTTTTGGAAGTCATGGGTTAACTCCAGTGATTGTAATAAAGAGTTCGGTTTGAAATTCTTAGCACCTGAAGAAGGCCAGAGCATACAACGGCCAAAACATTGTACAAATAGCAACAAAGATGAGGACAATAGTTCGAAAAATATAAATACTGTAAATACTACATCATCTCAAAGATAGACAAATAATAGTTTTTCACAATAGACAGAGTCTTGAAAGCTAAAAAGCACCAATGAAAACTACTGTATGGCTAGGAAGCTGTGGAGAAACATATTCATCCACGTCCATCAAAAACCGGCATATAGAATTTATGGAATAGTTTAAAATAATAGTTTTTCACTTCAGACAGAGCTTTGAATGCTAAAGAAAGCATCGACGAAAACCTACTCCATAGATTGGAAGTTGTGGAGAAATATGATCATATACGTCCTTCAAGGACACGGCTTAAAGAATTTATGGAATTGCTTAAAATAATAGTTTTCACTTCAGACAGAACTTTGAAGGCGAAAGATTTCATCGATGAAAACCTAATGCCTGGATAGGCAGTCATGTAGAAACATGATCGTCCACGTCTTCAAGGACACGGCATATAGAATTTATGGAATATTTTAAAATAAGAGTTTTCACGTCAGACAGAACTTTGAAGGCTAAAGAAAGTATCAATGAAAACCTACTGCCCGGATAGGAAGCTGTGGAGAAACATGATCGTCCACGTCTTTCAAGGACACGGCTTATAGAATTTATGGAATAGGTTAAAATAATAGTTTTCATGTCAGACAGAACTTTGAAGGCTCAAGACCTACTCCCTGGATTTGAAGTTGTGGAGATACATGATCCATGCAGTAGAATCTTCAACATTTCATTACAACAATGCCGAAAATGAGGAGGAGAAAATTATATTTTAGACATCCTCTATGATATATTCAACTGAGTCTTACATTGGTTTGCTTGAGGGTCTCGTTTTTACTAAAAGTAAAAGACAACGAGCACACTAAATGAGAAAGAGAAGGACAGGGAAAAAAAGAGAGAAATCATGACAAGGGCCTTTCTCTTCCCCGCTCCGTCTCTGTATTGGTCAGGATACGCAGAAACCTGCCTCTGGCTCTTAGTGCTGAAACGCCTCCTCTTACAGCTTCAGCACATTCGACTATTCCTTGGGAGCATATAAGGGAAAGGTATTAATGAGACGAATTTGAAGGCACCGGCGGGGTAGAAAGCTACATGTCTGAAGGGTCATCCTCTGCTGTCGAAACGCCATCGGCCATTAGCTAATTGATAAATTCGCCCTGCTTGTGCGTGTTCCTCGTACCCTGCGGTCAGTGTTAACGGGTTGCCGTACCCAGGGCCACCAGGCATGTCCATAATGGGTTTGGACATCCGCCTAACGTAAGCGACATATCGGACTGGTGGCTTCGTAGACAAGATATAGGGTAAGGTTGTGATATAAGTGTAAATACACTCTCCGCCTGAAATTTGTACAGAGATGGTGTTAGTAATAAATGTGTGGTAGCTAAGAATGTAAATTTATTAAATTGGAAAATGGCATAAAGAAGAGATCAGTTTATATATAGACTAGCAGTATAGCACGGCGTTGCTCGGGTTTAATGAAAGCTTTAAAGCTAATCCATGGTTCTAGAGCTCCGACTCTTAGGACTTTGGCACGAAATACTAAAAAGCAATAGTTGTTTCCAGTTAAAGCGAAACCGTAGACTGAAAGAAAAATGAATGGATGTCAATGAAATTTTGATTTCCTGGTATCGATATCAAATAAGTATTTTCCGTCGTAAACTGAATTTTGAAGGCGAAATAAGTCCTCTGAGTAAATGGTATCATGGCTGAGTCTAAGAACTACAATTATACCTACGTAGAGCCAAACCAAAATAATTGAATCTAAAAAGGTCAGATACAAACCGATTAAATTCGCAAAGATTAGAGATCAAACAAGATACTAAAATCTAGCAGGTACTAAAATTGAAATACCTGGAAGGTGTTCTAACAGAAAACGGAAAGTGCGACACAGAGATCCGAAGGCGAATTGGCATGGCAAATGACGCGTTCCAGTAGCTGAGTTAAGTACTAAGACAGGTAAATTTCACTAGAAACAAAGAAAAGAGTGCTGAATTGCTATGGGATGTCAGTTCTTCAATACGGCAGTGAATGCTGGACAATATCATCGAAAATGAGGTCAAGACTTGAAGCAGCGGAAATGTGGTTCTACAGAAAGATGTTGCGGATATCGTGGACCGAGCATGCAAGCAACGATGAGGTGTTGGAAAGAATGGAAGCAAAAATGAGATTAATACTGAGCATCAGGAAGAGACAACTGAAGTTCCTCGGACATGCAATAAGGAAGGAGGGCTTGGAGAACCTAATACTGACTGGCCAGATAGAAGGAAAAAGAGACAGAGGAAGGCAGCGGCTAACATACTTGAAGGGCCTGATCAAGTGGGTGACGGAACGGGGGATGCGAGAAGGGATAGGGAGACGTGGAGAACCATGATCGCCTACGTCCTGAAGGGACAGGGCACATAGAAGAAGACGAATTAAATTTTCCTGTCTCTCAATACTTTACTCGGCCTTTGGAATTTGTCCTTAGCCAATTCGCCTCCGAATCTCAATGTCGCACTTTCCGTATTTCGGGATTGTCAAAGATCCGAAGGTGAATTGGCATGGCGAAGAAGTGTTCCAGAAGCTGAGTAGAGTATTAAAAGACAGGAAAATTTTACTAGAAACAAAGAAAAGAGTACTGGATTGCTATGGGATGTCAGTTCTTCAATACGGCAGTGAATGCTGGACAATCTCATCAAAAATGTAGGAAAAACTTGAATCAACTGAAATGTGGTTCTACGGAAGGATGCTGCGGATATCATGGTCCGAGCATGTGAGCAATGATGAGGTTTTGGAAAGGATGGAAACGAAAAGGAAATTAATAGTGAGCATCAGAAAGAGACAATTCAAGCTCCTTCAAGCTAGAGTACTAGACTGCTATGCGAATTCTGTCCTTCTGTATGATAGAGAATGCTAGACAATATTTATAGAAAAGAGAGAGGGAAGCCACATTCCGTCGGTGAAAAAGTGAGTGGAGTCGAGCTGCAAGGTCGGGATCTATCACATTACAGATTTTCCTTTGGAGCAAGTCGAGAACACTGAAATGAACAACAGAGGTGCCTAACCAGATATGACAACAGTATTCTATGTACGGTCGGATGTTTGATTGGTACATGTGAAAGATTGATTCAGGCGGAAAAACTTCCTTACTCGATACAATGACCCAAACTTCCTAGAAGTGAATTTAGCTCTTGACTTAATGTAATGATTCCACTTGAGGTCGGAAGATAGGGTAAGGCCGATTAGGCGCAGTATATTGCTTTCAGGGAAACTTGCTTTGTCCATGCTTATGAAATGCAGGAGAGGTTGCCTGTGATGGTTGACAGATAGCAGTTTCGTTCTAGAAGCATCAGCTCGGAACGAAAAATCGGGGAGCTCAGTTCGAATTCCAGTTGCATTCCTTGCATTTCTTGCATTCACTTACGCGCAAATACCCTTAGGAAAAGTATTAATCTGTCTCTTCCCCCAGTAATGGGTTAAATAACAGGACAACTTGGGTTATATAGCCTTGCCTAGCAGCCAGTCTACCGCAGAAAGTAATAGCAACCTACTGCGAGATAATCTTCTGCCCATTCACTCATGTCTTTTTCGAGACATGATCACCTGAAGCGTGTATCACATATGGCACTTAACTGACTAACTGAATATAATAGTTGAAAACATGATTAAGGCTGCTACTGGGCAAAAAATGAGGGATCGGTTTTCTATTGTTAGGAAGTAATAAACTGTTCCCCCATTAATTATTACATAATATAATACATCTTTTTCTTCTCTACCAATGAGTCAAATAATAGGAAAGATTGGGTTCTATAGCCTTGGCTGGCAGCCAGTCTACCTAAAAAATTAATGGCAACCTATTGCGTGATAATCTTCTACCCAGTCAATCATGTCTTTTTCGAGACATGATCGCCCAAGCGTGATTTACTGGTTCTTATTTAGACACTGACCAGGTTCCACTTTGCTTAACTTCCTTGATCGGGCGAGCGCAGGTGTTTTAACAGGAAACGGCCGTAAGACGTGGATACCTACTCGTTTTTTTTGTATCTTACCATGTTAATCTAGATAATATCAAGAGCATCACGTATAATTAAGGGAAAAGATGAAAATAAAATATGAAATTGAAACGTGAGTAGAAGCATGGAAGAAACGATATCCAGAACTCGATGATAAATTTAGAGGAAAAAAGGGGTGGAAACAGTCAGAAAAGAAGAATAACGTCTTTGCTATAGGCGTCCGAAGAAGTGAGAAGCCTAATCGATAAAATCATCTTTGATTACACCGTGTAAAGTTGATGCATGCACGCTGGAAATCGCAGAAACTATGACCGTCCCTAGGCAAAGGCGCAGAGTGAAATAGCGAGCAGATAAGATACGAGAAAATGTCCTTATTTTATTTCTTGATTTTTGAGAGTGGATTTTATATAGGAAGATAATTACACGAATTCTTACGATTTAAATATTTTCTTCTCTTTCATCTTTATCTGTACGTAAGATTTCCGATTAATAATCATTATATATATATATATATATATATATATATATATATATATAAGCAACGTTGAGCCTGGTCAGTACTTAGGTGGGTGACCACTTGGGAATACCAGGTGCTGTTAGCATTCACGGATGTGCGTTGGGGTGCGGTGGATGTCGGCTTGGAGGGGGAAATCGGTGAGCCGAGTTCCAATTTCAGTCGAGCACGCTGCATTCACTTGCGCACTGGTACCCTTGGGAAAGGTATTAATCCGTTCGTTCCCTCCAATTATGGGTTAAATAATTGAGGTCTGCTGTTCGTGCGATTTGTGGCAGTCATCTGCACCAATTGTTTGTTATCAGCAGTTCCAAGAAGTGTGGATGGTACTACACAATGCCTTCACCACTATAAACAAATCTCTGTGTGGTTGTCTTGCTGGAAAAAGGTTGGACCCTCATACGTTGAACGCGACGGGAGAATCCATTATATATATATATATATATATATATATATATATATATATATATATATATATTATAAATTATGTTTTAGAACATGCCATATACATAATTTTTTCTATATATGTCCTTTCCTCTACAATCATATGTTTGTTTCAACGTTGGGTGTCCAACATAACAACAGACATCAATTAATCAAACACTAGCCAACCATGATGCCGTCCTAAAAATTCTTAAGGTCAACAAACAAGATAAGTTCCCCAATCACACAAAAAACACACACACGAACACACAAAACTGACCATGTAATCAAACCCCTCCACACACCACGTTCTTCGAAATTCTAACCAAAAGATATACCCGACCGATAAAAACGTACATTCCAACAGATAATGCCATTAATCAACAATTTAGCACTTACACACCAAGTTCTTCAAAAGTCTAACGGTCAAAACGGAAGACACATTCCCTTCATTATCAATAACCCCAACCAACCCCACAACAACAACGAACCAAATATAAACAGCGGATGAATTCAGCTCTTGCTTATTCCTCCTGACGAAATATAGACAAATTATGTACATGTTCGAAAACATAATGTTTTACCAGAAAACCTCTACAAACATGAAATCCAAGAATATGCTTTGGCTTTAAAGAACGTGAGAAAAGTTGATAAGCAATAAAAAAATAAGCCAACCAATCTTCTGCATTTTTACTTTTCGGGTAAGTCCTTCATTCAACCGTTTCATCACGGGTTTTGTTTTCAGTCAATAGTCATTTGTGTTTCTGGAAATTCATTATTCGTCAGAGATTTTACTATTTTTCTTTTTTTATAATCGTGTCGCCCTTAGCAAGGCAATTTACTGCCACTGTTGTGCAAGGGTGCTACATAGGAGAAATGTTATGAAAAAGAGTGACAGGTCAAAGGGGGTGTAAAGAAGAGAGTAAGAGAGAGATGAGAATACTGATGAGAGTGGTGTGGACGAAAAAAGGAGCATAAGAGAGAGAATGCAAGTTAGGGAGACATAAGATGACTATTAACTGTACATTTGAATTCTTGAACATTGTAGCTGTCGGGGAAAGCAAGTTAAGCGGAAGGGAATTCTACAGACGGGAAGTGCGAGAAAAGAAGCTGGTGGAGTAAAATTTGCGTTTGTATTTTATTGGTTTCACAGTAAAAGGGTGGGACCTAGTTGCTAATCTTATGGCACGAGTAAATTCATATATAGTGGGTAACAGTGAGCTAAGTTCATCGAAGCAAAAGTCGTGAAAGTATTTGTAGAAGAGACACAGGGAAGCCACACTTCGTTGGTGAGAAAGCAACTGTATTCTAGCTGTCAAGTCGGGATGATCACATTACAGGATCTCCGTTGGATTTTGTCAGGGACACCTAGGTGTATAGCAGGAGCAGGAGCACCCGACCAGATATGTTTTATTCATCTTGTGTTATTTTAGTCAATACATACATAGTCACTCAAAATTATTATTTAAAAATAATTATGAATTATTTAGTATTTATTAATTTATCGTAATCGGTCGCGTTTGTTTGTTTGTTAGTTTGTCTGTCTGTCTGTGTTCAAGATATATAAGGAAAAGCTAAATAGATTCCGATGAGACTTTCAGGGATTATTGGCTTCATGACTGGCACAAACCGATTAGATTTGATGTTCGATCTGATACAGGATAAATTTCACGCAGGGTTTATTTTTCCGTTTTTTTTTTCTACTAATAATTTTTCTTACGTTCTTCTGTTAGAGCACTTTCCAGGTATTTCAATTTTAGTACCTGCTTGATTTTAGTATCTTGTTTGATCTTTAATCTATGCGAATTTAATCTGTTTGTATGTGACCTTTTTAGATTTAGTTATTTTGTTTGAAATTTGTTTGTTCGTGCAGGAAGCGTTACAATTTTTTAGATTTAATTATTTTGTTTAAGATTTGGAAACTACAAACAAGGATGAACGTCTTACTGTGTAGGTGCGTGCACAGCTAGCGACATTAAACATGAAGTTTGGAAATCTTCTGTTCGTGTGTAAAGATGGTGGAGAGCTATTAAAGGAGTACTTGCTCAAGTTGATCCAAAGACAGTCAGGAATTTCCAAAAAAAAACTCATGGCTACAAGTTCTGTAACTGATACGCCAAGAAGCGTTCGATATTTCAAGTCCAGAGGAGAGAAAACAGTGCAAGCATGTCAAAATTGTTTACACGTAACATTAAGAAAGAGAATTCGACAAGCAGCAAGTAAAATTAGGCTCTCCTAATACACAATACGAATTGTTTTCAAAACGCTCTTAAATGGCATGTTTGAAAGCCGTACTACCACCAGTCACTCTCCACTGAGGGCAGTAATGTCTGCATAGTGTTGAGTGATTATGCCGACTTCGTATGAAAACCGATCAGATCTCTTAAAAATAATTTCTTGAGTGATAAAAATTATTTCAAATCGATAAGTTTGTAAACCGTCACATTTGCTACAATAGAGCAGGCAAAGATCCTCTTGTTATTTCCGAAAAAAGTGTAAAATCAGCTCAAAGTAAAGGTTGGAGAACCCCAAGACCTGTCAGACCTCTTAAAAAATAATTTCTGTGGTGATAAAGCAGTATTTCACATAGGTAAGTTTGTGAACCATCACAGCTGCTACTATAGAACAGGCAAAGATTCTCTTGTTAATTCCGAAAAAATGTAAAATCAGCTCAAAGTAAAGTTGGGAGAAATCCAGACAGAACTCTGGGACTCTTCATCCTCCGTGATACTATAAATGTCGTAAGATACCTTATCATGCTACAAGATTAAATCAAGCAAATTGTCAGTGCTTAGGATAATACTGACGTTTCGATCTTCATGTTCTTGTCGTTCGTGAATCTTTGAATGATTGGTTGTTATGAAAAATTCGTGGCTACAGGTTCTAGTGGAGAGATATTAAAGGAGTACTTGCTCAAGTTGATCCAAAGACAGTCAGGAATTTCCATGAAAAACTCATAGCTACAAGTTCTGTAACTGATACGCCAAGAAGCGTTCAATATTTCAAGTCCAGAGGAGAGAAAACAGTGCAAGCAGGTCAAAATAGTTTACAGGTAACTTTAAGAAAGAAAATTCGACAAGCAGCAAGTGAAAGTAGGCTCTCCTATTACACAATACGAATTGTTTTCAAGAAGGCTCTTAAATGGCATGTTTGAAAGCCGTACTACCACCAATCACTCTCCACTGAAGACTGTAACATCCGCATCGTGTTTGGAGTGAATATGCTTGCTTGGTATAAAGACCTGTCAGACCTCTTAAAAAATAATTTCTGTGGTGATAAAGCAGTATTTCACATAGGTAAGTTTGTGAACCATCACAGCTGCTACTATAGAACAGGCAAAGATTCTCTTGTTAATTCCGAAAAAATGTAAAATCAGCTCAAAGTAAAGTTGGGAGAAATCCAGACAGAACTCTGGGACTCTTCATCCTCCGTGATACTATAAATGTCGTAAGATACCTTATCATGCTACAAGATTAAATCAAGCAAATTGTCAGTGCTTCGGAGAATATTGAAGTTTCGATTTTCATACTATTGTCATTCGTGAATGGTTGAATCCAATGGAAGAGAGATTGATCATCGTAGTTCGTATGAATGACCAGCAAGGAGTCCTGGCTTGACACTGTCTGACTATTATCTTTGGAGTTGGTTAAATGAGAACGTCTACTATACTAAACCAAAGACACTGTAAGAACTTCAAGTGTGAATACAAAATTATATAACTTATAACTAGAGTTACCGGTGAAATCAACTGAAGCTCGAAGGCCTGTTAGCTAAATCTGTTGGTCATATCGAATTTTAAATAAAACCTCAAATCAAACGCTTTCCTTTCATGCATTTTAGCAAGTTGATTTTTTTTATCATATCACCCCGAGCAAGGCGGGAACGCCACTGATGTGCAGGGGGCTACATAAGAGTAAAAGGATTAGAGGAGAATGAAGAAAAAGACGAACCAGTTAGAAAGGAGCAAGATACGGATGGGAATACAGGTGTGATGACAGTTGCAAAGGTGAGAGAAAGGAAAGGATCTACAGGACAGTGTGGAGAGAAGTAGGGTCAGTAGTTAAGAGATGAGTATTGACGTTGCATTTAAATTCCTGGAGGTTGTAGCCGTCAGGAAAGCAAGAATAAGGAAGCGAGTTCCACAGGCGGGAAGTGCGGGAAAAGAAGCTGCAGGAGTAGAACTGTAGTCTGCATTTGGTTGATGTAACTGTGTATGATTGAGACCCAGTTGCCAGTCTGGTTGCACGAGTAAACACCTGTTGCGGAGGCACCAGTGACTCAAGCTCGTTGGAACAGAAGCCATGGAAGTATTTATAGAACAGACAGAGGGAAGCCACATCTCGTTGGTGGGAAAGTGGCTGTAGTCGAGTCGCCAATTCGGTACCTATCACATTACTGATTCTTCTTTGGAGCCTGTCAAGAACACGGAGATGAACAGCGGGGGCACTTGACCATATATGGCAGCAGTACTCCATGCACGGACGAATGGTTGATTTGTTTGAATTGCAATAAAATTTTGAATTAGTGCTCTAAATCGGCTTTCAGCAAGGTATAGTGGATAACACCGATTGCAGACCACCAGACAGTCACCAAAATGATAATCAGTGGGAGAACGATCAGGAGAATACGGTGGTAAACTCTCGTGACCCAAGTCTCTGAGATTTTGCAAGGTCATTCTTGCAACATGTGGTCGCGTATTATCGTAGAGCACAATTGAAGCTCGTCGATTCACCAGTGCAGATTTCATTTTTTGGGGGGTTATGCATTTTAGTAAGCTGATTGCAATAAAGCTGTACTTCAATGCTCTGATTGGCTTCCAGAAAGATGTAGAGGGTAAAACTAATTGCAGACCACCAAACAGTCACCAAAAGTTTTGCTGATGCAACTTTGGCGTTGGGAAATGTTTGGGGGACTCATCACGATGAAGTCATTGACCTGATCGTTTATCATAAAGGATCCACTTTTCATTACAAGTGACTATACGGTCTTGAAAGGGACCATTGGTGTTACGCAGAAAGACCATCGAGCACGCTTCAAAACGCCTAAGTGTTTTATTTTCTTTCAGATCATGAGGAACTTATTTGTCGAGCTTTTTATCCTTGCCAATATGCTGCTAATGATATGAAACTGTCGTAGTGCTGACACCAAGCATCTGAGACATTTTTCTGACACTTTGATGTGGATTTTGCTCAACAAATTCTTGGGACACTATCTCCCGCAGGTCTATTTTTTTGTTTAATACAACGGGGAGAAAAGAATTAGTATTAGTGGTATTATTAGTTGTTCTTTTTCATATACGATACGGGTAATTTTGCATGAGGTGGAAATTTGACAAAATGGTCGCAGTCATAACAAAATGTCAGGATTCACTTGATGAGGTCAAGAGGTTAGATTCTTGCAATTGTCGTTGTCAAGACCACGTGACATCCTTTTTTTACTTTATCTTCAAGGCTCTCATCACCAGTATTTCTGGAACTAGCTTCGTACTTCCCGATCACTTGTGAACCCATCTCCCTCATGCTCTGTTCATATAAACAGAGCATGAGGGAGATGGGTGCGGAAGTTCGGGAGGCACTTTGCCTAAGTTTGAAAACATGCACAAAAATAAACGAATAAGGTTATGTTTTCTCATGTTTTTAATTAAGAGCTTCTATGCCTCAAGAATATTTCTCTCTGAAAATAAGTTAAAAATTATTAAAGAGCACACATTAATTATTATGTTTACTAAAATTCATCTAATATATACCGGAAATTTTTTTTAATCATTTCACCCCAAGCAAGGCATTCCACTGCCACTATTGCGCTTGGGGCTACATAGGGGGAGGTAAATAGGAAGAGTGGTTAGATATAGGAAAGTGATAGATAGTTGGGTTGGTGAGTGGGAAGAGTGTTTGAAAGAATGGAAGCGAGTTAGTTTGTTAGGAGGTGTCTATTGACCTTACATTTAAACTCCTGGAGATTGTAGCCGTCAGGGAAGCAGTCATGTGGAAGAGAATTCCACAGTCAGGAAGTGCGAGAAAAGAAGCTGTTGGAGTAGAAGTTGCGGTTGCATTTTATCGGTTTCACTGTAAAAGGGTGGGATCTAGTTGCTAATCTAGTATCTCGTGCAAATTCGAACCTAGGGGGCACCAGTGATCTAAGTTCATCGGAGCAGAAGCCGTGAGAGTATTTATAGAAGAGACACAGGGAAGCAACGTCGCGCCGGTGAGAGAGACTCTGCAGGCGGTCTGCTAAGTCGGTATCGATCACATTACAGACCCTCCGCTGTACTTTGTCTAGAAGCCCAAGGAGAATAGCAGGGGCACCCGACCAGATATGGCAACAGTATTCAATGCACGGGCGCATGGTAGATTTATAAATGTGCAGGATAGATTCAGACGGAAAAAAACTCCGGGCCCTGCACAGAGAACCGGCTTTCATAGCAGCGGATTTAGCAATGGATTCGATATAGTCATTCCATTTGAGGTCCGCTAAAGTGTGAGACCAAGGAGGCGTAGTGTTTTACTCTCTGGTAGGCAAGCCTGGTCCATGCTAATAGGAGGTAGGTGCGATTGTCTATGATGATTAATTGAAAGTAGCTTCGTTTTAGAAGCATTAAAATTTACGAGCCATTTCTTACCCCAGTCCACTACGGATTGGAGGTCCTTTCCAGTGTATGAAGGGAGTCCCACAAAGTGTGAGACCAAGGATGCGTAGTGTTTTACTCTCTGGGAGGCAAGCCTGGTCCATGCTAATATTAAAACGTCTTTTCAAATACCACACTTCGGGCGGCCATTATTTTTGTTACAACCTAATAATTATGTATGTATATGCCTGATTAAAACATTCACTTCGCGACCATGAGTGCCGTGTTCAAAACTCACTAGAGTCGATTTGTCAGGGAGTGGTTAATATCGGCCTGGAAAGACGACCCCAGCGTAAGATATTATTAGAACGAACTCGCAAATAATTTCACCTGAAAACCAAGCCCTGTTATTTAAACCGTACTTTGCCCACTATTCAAAACCTTCTGATGTTGGTGCTAGCACGAAGGCATAAGCCCGCATGACCGAGATTTTTAGATTGGATAAACTGAGACTTGTTCAAACATTTGATCAAGCCAGCTAATAAGTTTTCTTCAAAATACCAACCAATCAGTCAGTTAAGTGCCATACGTGAAACACGATTTAGGTGATCTTGTCTCGAAAGAGACATGACTGACTGGGCAGAGGATTATCCCGCAGTAGGTTGCCATTGCTTTCTATGGTAGACTGGTTGCCAGCCAAGGCTATAGAACCCAATCTGTTCTATTATATAACCCATAACTGGAAGAAAGAGACGGATTAATACCTTTCCCAAAGGTATTTGTGCGTAAGTGAATGCGAGGAATTCAATTGGATTTCGAACTCCGATCTCCAATTTGTTGCACCAACATTGTGTATAAATCACACAGGAAATCTTTATATTTGCAGTATAAAACAGGTTACTTCTGTAGGCATGGAGCACTCGAGATATATATATATATATATATAGATAGATAGATATTTATTCCCTGACTGAACTAGATAGATAGATAGATAGATAGATAGACAGATAGATAGATAGATAGATAGATAGATAGATAGATAGATAGATATTTATTCCCTGACTGAACTAGATAGATAGATAGATCTGAATAGACTGAAATAGATAGATAGATGGATCTGAATAGACTGAAATAGATAGATAGATAGATAGATAGATAGATAGATAGATAGATAGATAGATAGATATTCCCTGACTGAACTAGATAGATAGATCTGAATAGACTGAAATAGATAGATAGATATTTATTCCCTGACTGAACTAGATAGATAGATCTGAATAGACTGAAATAGATAGATAGATAGATAGATAGATAGATAGATATTTATTCCCAGACTAAACTAGATAGATAGATAGATAGATAGATAGATAGATAGATAGATAGATAGATAGATAGATAGATATTTATTCCCAGACTGAACTAGATAGATAGATAGATAGATAGATAGATAGATAGATAGATAGATAGATATTTATTCCCAGACTGAACTAGATAGATAGATAGATATATAGATAGATAGATAGATAGATAGATAGATAGATAGATAGATAGATAGATATTTATTCCCAGACTGAACTAGATAGATAGATAGATAGATAGATAGATAGATAGATAGATAGATAGATAGATAGATAGATAGATATTTATTGACTGAACTAGAACTAGATAGATAGATAGATAGATAGATAGATAGATAGATAGATAGATAGATATTCCCAGACTGAACTAGATAGATAGATATATAGATTGATAGATATTCCCGATGACTAGAACTAGATAGATAGATAGATAGATAGATAGATAGATAGATAGATAGATAGATAGATAGATAGATAGGTATTTATTCCCAGACTGAACTAGATAGATAGATAGATAGATAGATAGATAGATAGATAGATAGATAGATAGATAGATAGATAGATAGATAGATATTTATTCCCAGACTGAACTAGATAGATAGATAGATAGATAGATAGATAGATAGATAGATAGATATCTATCTATTCCCAGACTGAACTAGATAGATAGATAGATAGATAGATAGATAGATAGATAGATAGATAGATATTCCCAGACTGAACTAGATAGATAGATAGATAGATAGATATTTATTCCCAGACTAAACTAGATAGATAGATAGATAGATAGATAGATAGATAGATAGATAGATAGATAGATATTTATTCCCATACTGAACTAGATAGATAGATATTTATTCCCAGACTGAACTAGATAGATAGATAGATAGATAGATAGATATTTATTCCCAGACTGAACTAGATAGATAGATAGATAGTGTGCAAGATGAATTGACTTGGCTGTTATTGTGGATGTATTCAACATTCTGAAATACACGCAAAACATGTAGGCGAGGGGGCGGACAAGTACTTCTGTTGGAATCCAGGCGAACGTCATGCCTTGTAGCAGAGAGAGCCCTCAAGACTTCATTATGGCATTTCTCCAGGTTATAAAACTCCGGCTTCGTCTACATCCAATGATGGCAACTATTTCTTTTGTTTAGAAAAAAATATTCGAAGTTCAGCAAGAAATATTGGCTTCGTGCAAACGCATTCTTCAAATGAAAAAGGACAGGAATCATTTTATTATTTTACAGTCAAGCGACTTGTTTTATTGTCTCTCGCTCTCTCTCTCTCTCTCTCTCTGTTTGTGTGTTTGTGCATATATATATATATATATATATACACACACAAGTATAGGGTACGTATGCATGGAATAATATGCCGTATCCAAAGAAACGCTATTCTTAAAAAGTGCTCAATACAAACTAGAGCTAATAATATCACTTCATAAGACAAAAGAAGTGTCGAAACAAAATAGCTACTTTGTAGTGATACTATAACATATTCATGTTATAATTTCTGAATAATATATATATATATATATACAGTTAAGATAGATAGATAGATATCAGTCTATTCCTATGTATCCACCTGATAGTGTTACTATCTATCTATCTATCTATCTCAGTATATTTCTTTCTATCTATCTATCTATCTATCTATCTATCTATCTATCTATCTATCTATCTATCTGTCTGTCTGTCTAAATTAACTATTTCAGTTCATTCATGTCTATCTGTTTGTCTTGGTTTCGTCATACCTATCTGTCCATATCATGCTACCTCATTCGGATATCAATCTACACGTTTCTATCTGTTCACATCTATATATATATTAATCTGTCTCTCTCTCTTTCTCTCTCTCTCTCTCTGTCTGTCTTGACCGTTCATATCATTCTAACTCTTTCTGAAATTTGTATATCTAAATATTTCTGCCTGTTTCTATCTCTGTCTTCTCACTCCCCCCTCTCTCTCTTTATCACCCTCTCTCTCTTTCTCTCTCTCTATATATATATGCATAAAGACCTGTTCAATTTTTTTTACCTCAAACATATATTTTGTATCTCTCTTCCCCTCTTTATCTATCTATCTATCCCTCTTTCTCTTTCTCTCTCTCTCTCTCTCTCTCTCTATATATATATATATATATATATATATGAAATTGTACATATCTTTTAATTCTGCTATCTCCATATCTAGCAATTCCACTCTATTCCCTTCTATCCATCTAGCTATCTATCTACGTATCTTCCTACCTCATTCTGATATCTATCTATCTATCTATCTATCTATCTATCTATCTATCTATCTATCTATCTATATGTTGCTAACTCATTCTCAATCACTCAGTCCCTCACACCAATAGTGAATATTCTCACGCATTTCCCCAGTCACCCTGAAGGACTAGATTTTTTTTGTACATCTTTTCTTTACTACTATAAAGGGCAAAGGGCAAAGCTCGAGCCTTTGCTCTCGATATCTCGAAAGAATTTGATTGTTTACCACGCCAAGCTTCCGTGTTAGCTCCAAGGATACCATATTTCTGGACGACCGCTTGATTTAATGAATTCATCCTCTCGAATCGTCTACTTCTTTATAAACATATCGCCCCAATCAAGTCATTTTACTGCCACTATTTTGCAGCGGGTTACATAGGAGGAAAGTTATGAGAAAGAGTGACAGGTTATAGGGGATGTCAGTTAAGAGATAGATGAGAATACTAATGAGAGTGGCGTGGACTGAGAAAAGAGCACGGGAGAGAGGATGCAGGTTAGTGAGACAGGAGATGATTATTGACTTTACACTTGAATTCTTGAAGATTGTACTGTCGGGGAAGCAAGTAAACGGAAGTGAATTCCGCAGGCAGGAAGCGGAAGGAAAGCAGCTGCTGGAGTAGAATTTGCGTTTACAATTTATTGGTTTCACAATAAATGGGTGAGACCTAGTCGTTAATTACTTGGTTTGAATAAATTTATATATGATGGCACCAGTGAGCTAAGTTCATCGGAGCAGAAGCTATTTGTAGAAGAGACACAGGGAATCCACATTGCGCCAGTGAGAAAGTATCTGAGCTTCCAAGTCGGGATCGATCACATTACAGATTCTCCGTTGGATTTTGTCAATGACTCCTAGGTGGATAGCATAAGCACCAGATCGGATATGGCAGCATTATAGAATTAAGGTCGCTTTGAATGGGTAAGCTTCAAAATCCTTTCACAAGAACGCGGGTGTCACACAAGCATCTATCCCAGGTCCTACACTATTTCTAGTCTGTGATTTTCCTGATGTTATCAGTTCCCAATTAAACATCTATGCAAACGACACAGGCATTTACTCCCGTCTCCTTAAAAAAATCCGTCAACCAGCTGCTCTTGATACGGACGTTCAGTTAGGGGTTAACTAGGGCAGGAAATGGCATGTACATTTTAATGTCCCCTAAAATTAAACTGCTCTCAAAAACCACCATAGACAAAGTTTCCTACCTGTCATGAGCATAGTTGATGCTAGGCTACTGAAGAACAAATCACAGCACCCCCTTGGCCTTACTTCTTCAACCGACCTTAAGTAGAATGAATAAATCTGATCTATAGCTGCGTCTACTGCTAGAAAGGCTGGGTCTCTGTGACGGACCAGAAATTTCTCTTGCCAGAATCCATCAATTTATGATGAATAAATGGTTTCTCAGAATCCATCCAGTTATGATGGACCAAAAAGTTTCTCTTGCAAGAATCCATTCATTTATGTTAGACAACAAATATTCTATTACTAGAATCCATCCATTTATGATGGACCAGAAACTTTCTCTTGACAGAATCTATCTATTGATGATGGGGAAGGAAGTTTCTTTGGCCATAATACATCTATTTATAATTTAGACCAGAACGTTTCTCTTGCAAGAATCTATCTAAATATGATGAACTAGAAAGTTTCTTTTGCCAGAATACATCCAGATATGATGGACCAGAAAGTTTTTAATTTGCTAGAATCCATATATTTATGATGGCCCAGAAACTTTCTCTTGCCAGAATCCATCCATTTTTCGATGGACCAGAAAGTTTCTTCTGCTAGTATGCATCCATTTATAATGCTTCTCTTGCTAGAATCTATCTATTTATGATGTACCAAAACGTTTCTCTTGCCAGAATCCATCTATTTATGACGGAACAGAAAGTGATTAATTTGCCAGAATCCATCTATTTATAATACCACAATTCTTCAGTACCATAACAGCAACGATTTATTAAACCATAGAGACGAATTAGCAGTAATATGCAAACATCGCAAATATTTCTGGCTAAAATTTAAGTAAACGAAAAAACACCCTAACCACGACACCCCCCCCCAAAAAACACAAAAAATACACACAACCAACCCTATAAATAAACAAAAAAAGAAAACAAACCCTATACAATACCAACAAAAAATAATGCAGTTGCAGAAGAATAGTAGATAAATAAATAAAAATATCGACACGATAAAAAACAAAAAATAAAAAACAAAAGAGTACACACCCCAATACAAAATAACATAAATTAAATTCAGAAGAAACCAACCCCAAAACAAAACAACACCTACCAACCCCTAAACCAAATAACAACACGCAAGGCGCCAGTAGTCTAAGCCCTCACAAGATAAATAGATTAACCTATCCTGAACTCAGCCACAAACAAACACTTAACCCTAAGACCTTAAAAAGGTCGACAGAACTAAAAAAAAAAAAAAACCAACCCCTCTAACACCCAAAAAAAAAAACAAATCCAACACAAATAAACGGGCTTTTCAACTAGATAATTCTCATTTCTAAAAAATCACCTGAAGATGAAGCCAACAACATAATGGGCTGGCTTCGAAACACGAAAATCTTTGTGTAGTGATACTATGAATTTATAAAAACATTGTAACAACCATTACAGTATATATATATATATATATATATATATATATATAGTATAAAATTATTGCAAATATGGTACAAAAATTGTTAGTATCCTTCTGGTATGTGTTTTTGTACCATATTTGCAATATATATTTTTTATCCTTGCTGAAGAATCGAAATCTTTCTCGTTGAAATACCTATACAACGAATGTTATATTCTGAGTTTTATTTTATATGAGATACATATTTGTTAATAACCTTCCTTGAGAGGTTAGCATTGACCAACATTGTCCACTTCCTAGAGTTTTCCTTCCTGGTCTTCTAACTTGTGCCAGTCACACCTTATTTCAAAAAAGCAATCCTTTGCATGTCCGACGAGAGTATATTCACACTTATCGCAGCTGCTGCCACAACTCCCTAGACCAAGTCATATTTAAATGTGTACAGGCCATTTTCTAGCATATCAGGACATGATGACAGTATATGGTGCAGGTTTCCATATCCACCACACAACCGGCAGGATGGTGACTTCTGTACTCCCTATCTCGTCAAATTTACTGGTGGTGGCTCCAAATCAATTGCTGCCAGATTGATCAAACGCTACTCCAGGAGCACCAGTCCTGAATAAAACTGTCATCACCTCCACTGGGACCTTTCTTTTGGCGTCAGAGTCTACTTTTATGTGCCCTGTCCTTTCAGGATGTAGGCGATCGTGGATTTTCACATCTCTCTATTCCTGGTAGCTCTTAGCACGCTTTCTCCTATTGCACCACAGAACCCTCGTTCCGTCATCCACCTGATCAAGTCATTCAAATATGTTATCCGATGCTTTTTCATGTCTCTTTTTACCTCTACCTGGCCTGTTAGTATCAGATTTTCTAAGCCCTCCTTTCACATTGCATGTCTCAGGAACTTTAGCTGTCTCTTGCTGATGCTCACTATTAATTTCCTTTTCGTTTCCATTCTTTCCAAAACCTCATCAGTGCTCACATGCTCTATCCAGGATATTCGCAGCATCCTCCTGTAGAACCACATTTCAGGTGCTTCAAGTTTTTTCTTCATCTTTGCGGATATTGTCTAACAATCACTGTCATATTGAATAACCGACAGGACATAGCAATCCAGTACACTTTTCAGTGTTTCTAGCTGAATTGTTCTGATTCTTACTTCTTTATTCAACTTCTGGAATGCTTCCTCAGCCATGCCAATTCTCCTTCGGACCTCTGTGTCGCACTTTCCGGCTTCTATTAGAACACTTCCTATGTA
>JBBBDQ010001237.1:112500-147500 GCA_037127315.1 Ascarosepion bandense
GTTCACTTAAAGATATACCAGTGCCTAAAAAACACATTTATGAATTAAATTTACTCCATAAAATCGAAACTTTCATAAGTAGATTAAGATGGAGAGCCTTCTTTTTTTTTACATAGTTTAAACGCTAAGGAAGATTATAAAGATTATGGATTTAAAACGTATAAACACCCGCCTTATTGTAAGGAGTTGGAAAGTTTTGAAAAGGACCTTATTGGAATAATTAGAAAAGTTAAATATAGGAATATAGTGCAAAATAATTTTCAGCAACAACTTAAGAATACTTTAAAGTCGTGTAGTAAAAACGGTGATATTTATATTAAAGGTGATAAGTCGAGTAATTTATATTCTATATCTAAAACACAATATAATAGTGAATTAAAAAATTCTGTGACTAAGCATTATAAAAAAATAGCTCCTGATATTATTTCTAATTTGAATAAGGAGGCTACTTCATTGGTAGCTAAATTTAATCTACTCAATAGGGTGGAAAAATTAACCCTAAAAAATTGTTTTTTAACGGTTAAAGATCATAAAAGTTAGTTCCCTAACCACCCTGAATTCAGACTTCTTAACCCCACTAAAACAGAGCTCGGAAAAATAAGTAAATTTATTATCCAAAAAATTTGTAACAATTTACGAATGTTCCTCAATATTAACCAGTGGAAATCTACTAACGATTGTATTAAGTGGTTTAAATCCCTAAAAATCAATAAGAAATCTGCCTTTGTTAAATACGACATTAAAGACTTCTACCCCTCTATAACTGCTGAGCTACTTTCAGAAGCCTTATCATTAGCTAAAGAATATAATGATATCAATGAGGCAAAATTAGAGATAATTTGGCACTGCCGTAAAACCCTATTATACTACAATGATGAAATATGGGTAAAAAAACTGATGCCCAGGGATTTGATAATCCTATGGGGGCATATGATGGGGCGGAGGTGGCGGAGCTGATCGGTTGTTTACTGCTTCATAAACTTAACGCCATTATAGATTTCCATAATCACGGTTTATACCGGGATGATGGCTTAATTATAGTAGATAACTGTACACCTAAAATAGGTGATAAAATTAGAAAGGATGTACAAAAAGTTTTTAAATTTTACGGTTTAGATATTGAAATAGAATATAACATTAAGATCGTTAACTATTTGGATGTTACATTAAATTTAAATAATGGATATATAACACCTTACATTAAAAATAACTACATCCCCAAATATGTTAATAAGAGTTCTAACCACCCAGCCCATATACTTAAGAGCATTCCTAATGGCATATCATATAGATTGTCCACTAACTCATCCAATGGTGAAATTTTTGAAAAGTATAAGATTTACCAGTCTGCACTAATAAAAAGTGGACATTCACAGGCCCTCAAATTTTTAAATCAAAATAACATTAAAAGCAAAAATAACAATAGACCTAGAAACATAATATGGTTTAACCCCCCATTTAACAAGGAAGTTAAATCTAAAATTGGTAAAATGTTTTTTAACCTTATAGATAAACATTTTAGCCATGACAGCCAACTTAAAAAAATATTTAATAGAAACACAATTAAACTCAGTTACTCTTGCTTGCCGAACATTGGCAAAATAATTAATAATAGTAACAAAAGAAAATTGAAAAATAGTACTACAATTACAAACACTACCAACAATAATTGTAATTGTAGAATAAAAACTGAGTGCCCCATTAGAGGTAATTGTAATCAAGTTAATGTAGTGTATAGGGTTAAAGTTTATAAAAATGAGAATGATAAACACCCTAAAATGTACATAGGGGCTACACATGATTCGTTTAAAATTAGGTTTTATAACCATAAGACCTCATTTAAAAATGAGAAGTACAGACACAGTACGACCTTATCTAATTATGTATGGGACATAAAAACTAAAACTAAAATAGACCCCATATTAAAATGGGAAATAATAAAAAAATGTCCCGATTACAACAAAGGCAGTAAATTCTGTAATTTATGTGGTGAGGATAAATTAGCGATAGCTATGTTCGAACCTGCCCATAATCTACTTAATGCTAAAACAGAAATCCTAAACAAATGTAAATTCCATAAGATTAAATTTCTTGCTTAGTGTGTTAGCGTAGGTTTTTTTTTTCCTTAACCCCCCCCCCCTGGTTTGTGTACTGGTTGGTTAGTCCTTGTTTTGGTGGTTGTCTATTTATTTGGTTAATCTTTGGTTTTGCCTTTGCCCTGACGAGCCGTAGTGTGAAACCGCGGTAGGTTTTGGCTAGCTTGAGATTCTTTGTGTATCTTTGCTCTACTTTTGCATTTCGTTTGTATTTTGCATTTCGTTTGTACTTTGTATCGAGCACTTTTTCTTTATTTTTTTTCGTGGTTGGTTCCGTTTGGGTTTTTTTTTCTTTACTGCGGAGTATCGTATGTCTTGTCTTTATTCCGCGGATTTCTTTTTTTTTTCCCCTCTTATCCAACGCCTTAGTGCGCCGGATGGTAACGGAATTAGGTTCTGTTTGTTAATGGTTTTTCTTAAAGTTTATCTTAGTATAAATTTAGAACTTAGATACTTGCAGAATTTATTTAGTTATTATTTTGAATGAATATATATATATATATATATATATATATATATATATTATTTAATTACTTAGTTTAATTAAATTAGACCAGTAAATAATTGTATTAAAAAGTGTTCAATACAATTATAGTAGAACTTTTAAATATTTTTCATTTGTAAACGAGTTATATTACGAAACCCAAGTTTCTATCATCTTTTGTTTTTTGGCGATTTACAAGAATTTATTTTTACCGTTAGGAACTCTCACGTAATAGAGAATTTTTTGAATGCGCAGTTTTCAAAATTAGAAGTTGTAACGTTTTCCGCCATGGTTGTATGATCCTAATATATGTTTTTGGATATGGTTGCACCTACTCATAATTTATGTTCTTTTTATTTAGTAATTAATTTTTGTTTGGGATTGGTTGTTTATACTATACTTCACGTTATGTAAAGTAATATCTAACTTCCTTGCACATTCTACATATTTTGTCACCGTTTTAATGCTTGGCTGTTTTTACTATACTTCACGTTATGTGAAGTAATATCTAACTTCCTTGCACATTCTGCATATTTTGCCACCATTTTAATGCTTGGCTGTTTTTACTATACTTCACGTTATGTCTGGGTCTTTTCCATATTTTAACTTCAATTACCACACGTGGTGAGCCAATTTTGTATATTTTTTAAAGTTTCCTAGTTTTAAGGTAGACATTTGATTAAACCATCCGGTCTTAAAAGTATCTTTGGTTGATCCCAAATATGTTTTGTTTTGGCAATTTAAATCATGTACTTTTGCTTTGTAAATGACTTATTTTGTATCACAAAGTCCTTGAAATGTGCATTTGTTTTTGTTCTTGCAGTTACATTCTTTAATAAAGATCGTGTTTTGTACATTGCTATTTAAGTTTCTGGCATTTTGTATCTTTATGAAATTTTCTAAATTAGTAGTACAGCTATAAGTCAATTTTATTGTATTCTTATTGAAAATCTGAGTTGTGGTATCGGTGAAGAAATCACCTATTTTTATTAATATATACTTAATACCTGTTATTTGATGTGCGTGGTGGTCCAGTGGATATCGGCTCGGAACAAGAAATCGGAGAGCCGAGTTCGAATTCCAGTTGAATTCATTGCATTCACTTACGCGCAAATACCCTTGGGAAAGGTATTAATCCGTCTCTTCCTTCCAGTTATGGGTTAAATAACAGGACATATTGGGTTCTATAGTCTTAGTCGGCAACCAGTCTACCGCAGAAAGCAATGGCAACCTACTGCCGGATAATCTTCTGCCCAGTCAGTGATGTCTTTTTCGAGACATGATCGCTCAAGCGTGTATCACGTATGGCACTTAACTGACTAACCTGTTATTATATGGAACTTTATTTTAGCAACACCATCACTCGATGTGCGAATATATATATATATATATATATATATATATATATATATATATATATATGCAATTGGAGTAGATAGACTAAACTATCGCCCGGTTCACACTCCACCCACATCTATTGAACGGGTGAAGAGGCTCATCCCTTGTTTCCTGTTTAGGATGCGGTTTCCGGTTTTCTCTTTTCCAATCTTTTCACTCTTTTCCTTTTTTATTTTTTTTCAATTGGATTAGATAGACTAAACTATCGCCCGGTTTACACTCCACCCACATCTATTGAACAGGTGAAGAGGCTCATCCCTTGTTTCCTGTTTAGGATGTGGTTTCCGGCTTTCTCTTTTCCATTCTTTTTACCCTTACGTAGCCCCCTGCACATCAGTGGCGTTACCACCTTGCTTGGGGTGATATGATTAAAAAAAAAAAAAATATATATATATATATTAAGCTCATCATATATTATAAAAAAATTCAAACAGTTGATTTCATAGTCTTTAATAACCCTACAACCACACAACTAAAACCTATAGAAAACCCATGTAGTGTATCAGTTTACAGGACCGTTCAGAGATTGTCTCTTTGGTACTAATTATAAACCCATATATTGGTTTTACTACAACAACGGTCTCCCATAGACTTACCTGCCACCTTTCTGATCAGAGTTCAGTTAAACAACATTTCTTGGAAAAGTATAGCCACGTAAGTAATATTAGACAGAGTTTAGAACGATAACACAATATTACTCACTCATGCACACAGTAAAAAGAACGTTCAGTTATTGGAGGCCATCTACATTAAATTAAAACAACCCACACTTATATATATATATATAGTGTAATGGTTGTTATATAGTGTAATGGTTGTTATATAGTGTAATGGTTGTTATATATATATATATATATATATATATATATATATATATATATATATATATTTGAATCAAAACGACCCACACTTAATAAAATCACATTTCAATCTCGTCACAACACATTACATTTCATTTAGACATATGATTCTTTTATTATTTCGGTTTCTCACAGTGTGACGTCATAGAACAGCATTAAAATTTACGAACTGCGTCTGCTATTCGGTAACTTTTATCGTTGCATAGCAATGTTTTATGTCAACACAAAATAATATAATCTTTGATGGTGAATGTCTTTATGTTAACTTCCCTGTAACCTCTCTGAAGATGGCTCATGTGAGTCGAAAGCTTAGAACCAAAATAATAATGTTGGAGAATTTTTATCTTTATTTTCACCTGAAATTAAATCCAAAATACAATGTTTAGAACAGCTCATGATGAGACATAATAGACATTCATTGTCTCTTCTATTTAGCAGTATATGTTTAAAAAATCATCTGCTGCAATATATATATATATATATATATATATATATATATATATATATATATAAGCAATGGCAACCTACTGCGTTATAATCTTCTGCCCAGTCAGTCATGTCTCTTTCGAGACATGATCGCCCAAGCGAGTATCACGTACGGCATTTAACTGACTGACCCCAGAGATGTCCAATAGAGTAGTTTCAAAATAACTTTTCATAGAAAATAGGAAAACTTAAATTTAACTTCTTTTTAATACATTTCTTTTACACCTAGTTTTAAATAATCAATATTTCTTAGCAATTTACTTGGCTTTTCAGCCTGTATTTGATTTTCAGTGAGGTTTTTAGGAAAATCAACCCTGTCCTAATACTTTTGCACACTACCGATAGTGTTCAAAAGTGTTAGGACAGGGGTGATTTTAAACTTTATTTTGATGCCCCATAAAAGATAAAATAGTTCTTGTCCTAATACTTTTGCACAGTACTGTATATATACTAGGTGCGATTGCTAAATTGTCGCAATTATTTTGATGCCTCATAAAGGATAAAATAGTTCTTGTCCTAATACTTTTGCACAGTACTGTATATATACAAGGTGCGATTGGTAAATTGTCGCAATTATTTCGATGCCTCATAAAAGATAAAATAGTTCTTGTCCTAATACTTTTGCACAGTACAACTTTGAGTTTCATTCGCTATGCAATAATTAGTTGCTTACAATAAACTGCTCGTTATTAGCACCTGACAATTGCATAACGCATCAAATTCTGAGTGGTGCTATAGACGTAGGATAATATGTATAATTGTTAATATAGAGAGAGAGAGAAAAAGAAAGAGAGACAGAGTAAAATAAGATAGAGAGGGCGAGAGAGAGAGAGTGATAGATATAAAGCCTTTTGGGTAATTTAATGCCGAAAACTAAATATTTTTAACGCAATATGACTGCTTCAACTGAATATAGTTTGAATCCAGTTGTCTGCCCTCAACCACAGATAAAATGTATTTTTGGTCAATTTGCTGCAAAAAGGTATTGTTGTTATTTTTACTACACATACAGTACCGGCCATAATTATTAGACCACTCTTTTTTTTTTAAATGTATTTAATACTATTTTTAGAGGATAATGAAAATAGAATGTTTTTTTATTATTATTACTTTGCAAAATTTTACAAGGCAACGAAGCAAAGATGAACTCGTCAGAATCACCCTAAATTTTCTCCATTCTTTCATTGATGAAACTGCAATATAGGTAATTATTGAATATTTATAAATTCATATGATGCACATGTTATCGTAAAGTATTAACAAAAGAACCATTCTATTTTCATTTACATTTATTCACTTGGCAATAAATATTAAAAAATAGTATGAAATACATACCTTTTTTTAACACAGGGGCGACCTAATAATTATGGCCGGTAGTGTAGGTATTTTTATACTTTAATAGTGTTTTGTTCTACTACTATAAAAAAAAGTTCTATAGCTCCCCTATTCTCTAGATACGAAAGACCCGTGCTGTCAAAAATGATGGCAAAATATTTATGTCGATATGCTATCTAGACATAAAAAAATTATCCAAAAAACAAGCAGGAAATAAATATATATATATATATATATATATATATATATATATATATATATATATATATATACGTACAAATAAATACACAGCGATCTTTATTATGATAGTGAGGATACTTTTATATATATATATATATATATATATATATATATATATATATATATAAAGTCATTCGCAGACAGTCCTGTTTAGCTGTATCCCTGTACGGTTAACCTTCCGATTAATTCCAGTCAAGATTGAAACCCAAAATATTTGACCTCAGTCGGCGAACATTTAGCGTATTATATACAATGTAAACACAATTTTCGGAGGACTATATATATATATATATATATATATATATATATATATATATTGTCATCCGCAGACAGATCTGTTTCGCCGTATCACAGCTCATCAGTACGATTAGACTCCGATTGCTTTTTTTCCCAGGATTGAAACCCGACCAAAATGGCGTCAGTCGGCGATATAGACGGAGAATACTATGCATATATATATATATATATATATATATATATATATATATATATATATATACAAATGAATAAGGAACAAAGAAAATAACTGCAAAGTTCAAAACGTTAATTTAAAACTGAGCTCAGTATAAAAATACCGAAATGAATATTGATTATTAACTATTACTTTAGAACATTTTGTAGTTTTTACATGTTTTAAAGTAATAATTATATATATATATATATATATATATATATATATATATATATATATATATTGTAAATAAGTGACAGAAGACATAGATTTTAAATCCACTGTTCAACCATTTACTTTTATAAAAAGTGTTCGATACAAAGTAGAGCTTTATATTGTAATAGTTGTTACAATGGTTTATAAAAGCATAGTATCACGACACAAAAATTCTCATGTTTCAGAGCACAAGTGCTCTTCTTCGGGTGATTTTGTGGAACTGAAAATAAATGGTGGAAATGATTTTTTGGAGGAATGTCATATGTAAGTGATGTGTGGGATAGGAATTTAGTATGTCTAACTTGGTCCGTCGGCAGTTTGTAACCACAGAGTTACAGCTTTGGGTTCACAGAGGGGGTTCGAGGTAGTTTAGTTTTGGACAGGTCAATTTTATTTTTGTCTAGGCAATCCTTTTAGTAGAATGTTAGGTTTTTTAAAAGGATAGACACATTTTCTTTTACTACAATCTATGAATGTGCGTTGTGGTGCAGTGGATATCGGCTCGGAATGAGAAAGCGGGGAGCCGATTTCAAATTCCAGTTGAATTCATTGCATTTACTTACGCACAAATAACCTCGGAAAATATATTAATCCATCTCTTCCTTCCAGTTATGGGTGAAATAACAGTACAGATTAGGTTCTATAGACTTGGTTGACAACCAGTCTACCGCAGAAAGCAATGGTAACCTACTGCGGGACAATCTTCTGTCCAGTCAGTTATATCTCTTTCGAGACATGATTGCCCAAAAACGTGTATCACGTATGGCACTTAAATAACTGACTGAATATAATAGTTGAAAACATGATTAAGGCTTATACTAGGCATAAATTGGGGGATCAGTTTTATATTGTAATAAAGTGATCCCCCAATAATTACTACTTAATAAGAAAATATATTACTTCCTCCTCTACCTATGAGCCAAATAATAGGACAGATTCAGTTCTATAGCCTTGGCTGGCAACCAGTCTACTAAAGAAAGAAATGATAACCTACTGCGTGATAATCCTTTACACAGTCAGTCATGTCTCTTTCGAGACATGATCGCCCAAAGCGTGTACCACGTGTGGCACTTAACTGACAGACTGATATTCAGTGTCAAATGGTGATATTCAGAGAATATATTCTATTTGAAAAAATTTTCGAAAACAATTTACGCGGGTTAGTTTAAAATTATCCACTCTATTTCCATGTTTTTTTTTCTTATGGTTCAACCTTTGATCCCGTGACCGAAAAAGTACCAACTATAAGCACGCATGAGCAAAAGACAGAGAGATAAGCCTAAATATATTTTATGGCTGCAAGTGTGGATAGTTTATTACTCACCCTTGTATTTAACCTTTTGATATGATTTTGAGAACATCCTACCAAGATTCATTAATGGCGGCCAAAATCTTAACAAGATAAAGTGCACATGACAGAGTGTAGACAGAAAAGATTAAGAAACTAACCAATTGGGCCATATGTCCTTAAGGATGCATCGCCCAGTGGATATAGACGTTGTTTACTTCATGTGATTTGACCGAAAGTGTTGTGAGTTCAATACCAGGCTGCAGCAATAGTGAACAAGTAATGTCATAGTGGCATCACCTATTCAACGGATTGAACTCTTCCGTCTACTATATATACTTCCCCTCACAGGAGGGCAGTGCAGCATAAAGCAGAACAGAAGAAAACAGATAAGCAGGAGAGTGATAGGAAGGGATAGCTAAGCCTGTTACTGTACTACTATTGCGAGTCCCAGTTCTAGTATTACTTCCTAACCTGTATTCATTGTTCTACTAACAGGGTTCCAAGTATTTGTATTTTGCTGTGTTTAATATATATATCATTATTTCCTATTTTGGTTGCTGTATTATCTCTTGCTGGACTCATAACCGGGTCCACGACAAATAACTTACAAGGTTAGCGGGAGATAACTCATGACTTTCAGAAGAGTAATACACTACGCCTCCTCGGACTTACCCTGTCCTCAGACCTCAAATGGAAGCACTATATTGAATCCATAGCAAAATCTACTGCTAAGAAGATTGGGTCACTATGTCGATCCAGGATGTTTTTTCCACCTGAATCCATCCTGCATATATACAAGTCAACCATCCGTCCGTGCATGGAGTACTGCTGCCATTTATGGTCAGGTGCCCCTGCTGTTCTCCTCAGTGTTCTTGACAAGCTCCAAAGGAGAGTCTGTAATGTGATAGGTACTGATCTGGCGACTCGTCTGCAGCCACTTTCCCATCGTCGAAATGTGGCCTCCCTCTGTCTCTTCTATAAATACTTTCATGGCTTCTGCTCGGATGAGCTTAAGTCAATGATGCCTCCTCAACAGGTGTTTACCCGTTCAACCAGACTGGCAACTGGGTCCCACCCATTCACAGTCAGGTTAGCCAAACGCAGACGACAATTCTACTCCTGCAGCTTCCTCTCTCGCACTTCCCGCCTGTGGAACTCACTCCCGTATTCTTGCTTTTCTGACGGCTACGACCTCCAGAAATTTAAAAGCAAAGTTAATACTCACCTACTAACCACTGGCCTCTAGCTCTCTCCCCTCCCCTGTATAACCTTCCCTTTCTCTCCGCCCATGTATCTGTCATTGCACCTGCTTTCTCAGCTTTCTATTGTTCCTTTCTAACTAGCTTGTACTCCTCACTCTTTTCTAATTAATCTTTTTACATTTATGTAACCCCCTGCACATCAGTGGCGTTTCTGCCTTGCTCGGGGTGAAATGATTAAAAAAAAAAAAAAAAGAAAAGAGGCACTAAGCAAGGAATGGAGTTCATATACCCCAGGGATTGTAATAATGGGTTCGGTTTGAAATTCCTATAACCTAAAAAAGGTCGGATCGTACAACGGTCGATACGTCGTACAGACAGCAACAAAGATGAGAACAATAGTCCGAATAATGTAAATACTATTAGTTTCTTTTATGACATTTCTCGCTTGTGGAACTCACTTCCTGTTTCTTGCTTTCCAGTGAACTTCGATGATCTAAAAATTAAATCCAATTTCAGTTGCTGTCTTCTGTCTTCTTAACTCTTGTTCTTTTGTTGTTCTTTTGTTGTTCTCTCTCTCTCTCTCTCTCCCTTTCTCTCTCTCTCTCTCTCTCTCTCTCTCTAACATTCAGTAATTCACCCTTGCGTCTTTGTGGCTGTTTTGGTATCACAAACTTGTACTTTGCATTTTGGACTTCTCGTTCTACTGTTTACCATGCATTCAGTTTTCTTGTAGTTGATATGTAGTCCTTTTTTTCCCTCTTTAAATACTGCTGCCACATCTGGTCGTGTCTCTGCTATTCACCTCGGAGTTCTTGACAAAATTCAACAGAGAATCTGTAATGTGATCGATCTAGACTTAGCAGCTCGGCTGCAGTCGCTCTCCCACCGGCGTGATGTGGCTTTCCTGTGTCTCTTCTACAAATACTTTCACGGCTTCTGTTCCAATGAACTTAGCTCACTGGTGCCCCCTATGTATGAGTTTACTCAAGCTACTAGACGAACAACTAAATCCCACCCTTTAATAGTGTAAGCGCAATATCTACTCTAACATCTTCTTTTCTCGCACTTCCCGCCTGTGGAATTCCCTTTCGTATACTCGCTTCCCCGAAAGATACAATCTGCAAGAATTTAAATGTAAGGTCACTAGTCATCTCCTATCTCACTAACTCGCATCCTTTCTCTCAAGCTCTTTTCTCCATCCACTCCACCCACATCACACCAGTATTGACATTCTTCTTTTACCCACTTCCTGACACCCCCTATAACCTAACTTTTTTTTCATCACTTCCCCTATGCGCAACAGTGGCAGTTTGGGGTGAAAAGGTTACAAAAAATAAATAAAATACTACTTCCCGCAGGATGTTTTGTAGTTTCCTTTTAGTGTCTGCTATCAGCACTGTATCATCTGCGTATCTTATATTGTTCCGTTTGCGGCTACTAATGACGAATCCAGGCAGGACTTCATTTAGTCAGTCAGTTAAATGGCATACGTGATACACGCTTGGGCGATCATATCTCAAAAGAAACATGACTGACTGAGCAGAAGATAATCCCACACTAGGTTGTCATTGCTTTTGACGGTAGACCGGTTGCCATCCAAGGCTATAGAACCCAATCTGTCTTATTATTTAACCCATAACTGGAGTGAAGAGACGGATTAATACCTTTCCAAAACGGTATTTGTGCCTAAGTGAATGCAAGGAATTCAACTGGAATTCGAACTCGGCTCTCCGATCTGTCGTTTCGAGTCGATATCCACTGCACTAAAAATAGTGGTCCCAAATTTTTGTATATTTTGTTTCTCGCTGTAAAAAAAAAATTGGTCAGATAAAGCAAAAATTTAAACTTCCGTCAAGAAATTAATCATCATTATTAGAAATGATAAAATCCAATTCCAAAGATAATTCTTATATTCCTTGTCGAAAGAAAGTAGGATTCTAAATGCGAACCATTCTGAATATGTAGAACTCATCTTTTGTTATTAACTCGTAATAAACAAAAAAATTTATTTTTCTCTCGATCTTTCATAGAGACCTTATCAGAGAAAAACCTGCTGTAGATTATTACAATATTTTTTTTTTTTTTTTACTTCTTCGGGTATTTAAATTTTTATTTAAATACTAGATAAAAGAAATAATTTCTCATTGGCGTTTTGATGATTATTTGGCGAAATTTAAAACTTTAAATCTCTCTTGAAGTAATCTAAGATTCTGGGCAAAAATTCGTATTAAGATTATATATATATATATATATATATATATACTCTTTTACATTCTCACCTTTTTTTACAAAGAGAATGTTTTCCGGTAATCTGATTAAATAGAAATCTTAGAGCGCTAAGCCGGTTGAATGAGATGTAACCTTAAAAATTATCTTTTTCCGGGTTTTATTTGGCTCGGGTTGAAGGAGTATTGTTTTATGAAGAATGACATACTCCCCCGTAACCAAACGCTACTTTATTCAACTTCCTCTTGCCCTAATAAAATGACGGAGGCAAAGAGTAGAGAGAAACGATAGAGAAAGAGAGATAAGAGTTCAAGAAAGTAGAGAGAAAAAAGAATAAAAACGAACGATGTTTAATAATCAAATGTAAAATGAATTGGCGAAAAATATCGTAATGCTAGAATGAAAGAATGATAAACGCAACAGAAGACGTCGGTATCTCTATAGAGAAGGGTTTAGATAAAGAGAGGAGGGGAAAGAAAGGAAAAAATGATATACTGAAGTAAAACGTCAGTATCTTTTCAGAGGAGGAGTTAAGTAAGATGAGGAATTATTAGGGAAAGAAAGGAAAGAATGATAAACTGAAGAGAAAACGCCAATATCCAGATAGATAAGCGGTTAGATAGCGGAATTATTGAAGAGAAAAAGAAAAAGAAAACGGTAAAATAAGAATGATGAACTGAAGAAAAGACGCTAGATTTTTTTTTTATAGAGGAAGGGTGAAGTAAGAAGAGGAATTATTACGGACTAAAGGAAAGAATGATAAACTGAACCGGAAATGCCAGCATCTCGATAGAAATGAGGTAAGATAAACAGCAGAATTATTGAGGTGAAAGAGAAACACAAAACAGTAAAAAAAAGAAGAATGATGAACTGAAGAAAAACGTCGGTATCTTTTCAGAGGTGGAGTTAAGTAAGATGAGGAATTATTAGGGAAAGAATGGAAAAAATGATAAACTGAACTGGAAACGCCTGTATCTCGATAGAAAAGCGGTTAGATAGTCAGCGGAATTACTGAAGAGAAAAAGAAAAAACAGTAAAAAAAAAAAAGAAAATAAGATGAACTGAAAAAAGACGTCAGTATCTTTATAGAGAAAGGGTTAGGTAAGAAGAGGGATTATTAGGGAAAGCGAGGTAAGAATGAAAAGGAAACGTCAGTATCTCGATAGAAAAGCAGTTAGAGAGTGGAATTATTGAAGAGAAAAAAAACAGTAAAAAAAGAATGATAAAATAAAGAAAAGACGTTCGATTTTTTTTTTTTTTTGAAGAAGGATTGAGTGAGAAGAGGAATTATTAAGGACTAAAGGAAAGAATGATAAACTGAACCGGAAATGCCAGTATCTCGATAGAAATGAGGTAAGATAAACAGCGGAATTATTGAGTAGAAAAAGAAAAACAAAACAGTAAAAAAAGAATGATGACCTGAAGAAAAACGTCGGTATCTTTATAAAGAAAGGGTTAAGAAGAGGAATTATTTGGGAAAGAAAGGGAAAAATGATAAACTGAACAGGACACGCCAGTATCTGGATAGAAAAGCGGTTAGAGAGAGAGTGGAATTGTTGAGGAGAAAAAGGAAAAGTAAACAGTAAAAAATGAATGATGAACTGAAGAAAAACATCAGTATTTTTCTAGAGAAATGGTTAAGAAGAGGAATTATATGGGGAAAAAAGGGAAAGAATGAACAGGACACGCCAGTATCTTGATAGAAAAGCGGTTAGATAGAGAGTGGAATTGTTGAGGAGAAAAAGGAAAAGAAAACAGTAAAAAAAGGATGATGAACTGAAGAAAAACGACAGTAGCTTTATAGAGAAGGGGTTAAGAAGAGGAATTATTTGGGAAAGAAAGGGAAAAATGATGAACTGAACAGGTAACGCCAGTATCTCGATAGAAAAGCGGTTAGATAGAGAGTGGAATTGTTGAAGAGAAAAAAACAGCAAAAAAAAGAATGATGAACTGAAGAAAAGACGCGAGTATTTTTATAGTGGAAGGATTAAGTGAGGAGAGGAATTATTAACGACTAAAGGAAAGAATGAAAAACTGAACAGGAACCGCCATGATCTTGACAGAAAAGCAGTTAGATAGTTGAATTATTTCGGAGATAAAAGAAAAAAGTGTTAAAAAAAAAGAATGATGAACTGAAAAAAAAACGTCAGTAGAGAAAGGGTTAAGTAAGAAGGATTTTTAGGGAAAGAAAGTTAAGAATGAAATGAAAACGCCATGATCTCGATAGAAAAGCGGTTAGATAGAGAGTGGAATTATTGAAGAGAGAAAAAAAACAGTAAAAAAAAGAATGATAAAATAAAGAAAAGACGTTCGAATTTTTTTTTTTTTTTTTTCGAAGAAGGATTGAGTGAGAAGAGGAATTATTAAGGACTAAAGGAAAGAATGATAAACTGAACCGGAAATGCCAGTATCTCGATAGAAATGAGGTAAGATAAACAGCGGAATTATTGAGGAGAAAAAGAAAAACAAAAGAGTAAAAAAAGAATGATGACCTGAAGAAAAACGTCGGTATCTTTATAGAGAAAGGGTTAAGAAGAGGAATGATTTGGGAAAGAAAGGGGAAATGATAAACTGAACAGGACACGCCAGTATCTTGATAGAAAAGCGGTTAGATAGAGAGTGGAATTGTTGAGGAGAAAATGTTAAAGAAAACAGTAAAAAATGAATGATGAACTGAAGAAAAACATCAGTATTTTTCTAGAGAAATGGTTAAGAAGAGGAATTATTTGGGGAAAAAAAGGAAAAAATGAACAGGACACGCCAGTATCTTGATAGAAAAGCGGTTAGATAGAGAGTGGAATTATTGAGGAGAAAAAGAAAATGAAACCAGTAAAAAAAGAATGATGAACTGAAGAAAAACGACAGTATCTTTATAGAGAAGGGGTTAAGAAGAGGAATTATTTAGGAAATAAAGGGAAAAATGATAAACTAAACAGGAAACGCCATGATATCGATAGAAAAGCGGTTAGATAGAGAGTGGAATTGTTGAAAAGAAAAAAGAAAGTAAACGGTAAAAGAGAGTATGTGGGTGAGGGAAATAGAGAGAGAGAGAGAAAGACTAAGAGTAAGCAACGAAATGGTGCTAAGATATATGAAAACGATAGGAAACTGTATGCAACAGAATTTAAAAGTGAGAATACGGAAAAAAAAAAGGAAAAAAATAGTGGGGAGTTCGAAGAAAAGTTGGCGAAATCGTCGCAAAAAAAAACTCATATAAGATAACTTTAAGTGTGTTCTGTAAAAAAAACAATGTCGGATAAAATTGTAAAAGAATAGAAAATAAAGTTCATATCATGATGAGGGTAAAGCTTAGTAAAAAAATTTAAATAATAATAATAATAATAAAAGCAAATAAACAGAAACAATATCTGGTGAAAAAATATCTAGACGAGAGTAAAGTCGAAGATCGCCAGAAGATTTATCAAACTCCAAAATCTTCGAACTTCTGCAATGTGTGCAAAACAAATAAGGGTCAGCGGAAAAAGATGTGCTGATATAAATAACACCCCCCCCACACACACATGTATGTATATATACTCGCGCGTAAACACCCATTTATAAATATATAAATGCATTAAATAGATATATGTAAATGAGTCTAATGCATTTATATATACATATATATATATGTATATATATATATATACACACACAAATAAATACGCATTCACATATATATAGCTGTGTTACACACATTTAAAAATATATAAATGCATTTTATATATAACATATATGTACATGCGCACACACACAGCTATATATATGCCTGTGTATACACACATCTTTAAATATATGACTGCATTATATATATGTACACACACGTGCACAAATCCACACATATATATATGATGTGTATACACATTTATAAATATATAAATGCAGTAAATATATTTATACACACATATACTTATCTATTTCATGTGGTCTTATATTTTCTTCTTTTTTTGTACATAAATTCTATAAAATGCTATGGGCACTCGGAAGAGGAAGGCAGACTTTCAGTGGGTTATATACAATGTAAACATGTGCTAGTAGTCGAGAGTGTTCAAATTCATTACTGAATCGTTGTTCATACATTGAGCACTGTTTATTAACACCTTAATTTTAATACTAAACATATCTGCACCCTCATATGCATATTTATTAATTTACTTCACTACATATATATATATATATATATATATATATATATATGTGTGTGTGTGTGTGTGTGTGTGTGTGTGTGTGTGTGTGTGTGTGTGTGTGAGTGTGTGTGTGTGTATTTCAACTGGAAACGAGTTATTTCCGCAACCTAGGTTTCAACCATTCGGTATCTTCAGGCGATTTATAAAAACTGATTTTCCAACATTTCAAACGTACAACAGGGATTTTTATGAACGCGTGACTGGAATTTTCAAACAACCGAAAATTTTGAAATTAGGGAAGAGTTACTTAAAGATTATGCTTTTCAGAAATGAGTAATTGGGATCTACAAAAGGTATTTTTAAAAGCAGATGGAATAATCACAAATCTATATTCAAGCTGGAAAAACTTAAAAATTGTACCAAACTAGCTAACCACGTGTGGAAATTAAAACAAAAAAATGAAAACGACCCTAATATAACATGGAGTATAATATTGATAATATTAATCCTTACAATGGTGGTGATGTATGCAGACTGTGCCAAAAGGAAAAGTTAGCCATAATATTCTTTACAGTCTTTACATTATTCGAACGATAGTCTTCAACTTTGTTGCCATTTGTACGATGCTATGAATTTTGAGCCTATATTGAGTATATACTGATTATATATATATATATATATATGTATGTATATACCGATTATATATATATATATGTATGTATATACTGATTATATATATATATATATGTATATACTGATTATATATATATATATGTATGTATATACTGATTATATATATATATGTATGTATATACTGATTATATATATATATATGTATGTATATACTGATTATATATATATATATGTATATACTGATTATATATATATATGTATGTATATACTGATTATATATATATGTATGTATATGCTGATTATATATATATATATATATATATATATGTATATACTGATTATATATATATATAATCAGTCTCTATATCATATACGTAGAGCTGGTTCCAATAATCATTTAAAGATTTTGGAATCAGTCCCTATAACCTTACACATTTGACATTCGTGTACATGTCTGGCTATTCTGTCTTTAACGTGTGTGAGGGTGAGTTAATTGAGAAGTCTTCTATTTAAGAACGACAGAATATTCATATTATGAGCAGGCAAATATTTTGTACATACGTCTGCGCGAAAGACAATGAATACGAGGCGGCACGGCTGTCTCAAACTGCGTTTCCAGATCGAAGGCAGCCAAATCATCCAAAATTTGTTGCCGTCTATCGTCACGTTGCTGAGATAGAATCTGTGGTACCACAAACTATTGATCGAGGAAGACCGAGATTCGTTCCTATTCCTGAAGCATGTATCATATGCGGCACATAAATGACTGACTGACACTAAAATAAACATTAACTTTAATATAGTATTCAGTTAAGTGCCATACGTGATACACGCTTGGGCGATTATGTCTCAAAAGAGACATGACTGACTGGGCATAAGTTTTTCCTGCACCAGGTTGCCATGACTTTCTGTTGTAGATTGGGTACCAATCAAGGGTAAAGGACCCAATCTGTCCTGCTATTTAACCCATAGTTGAAAGGAGATCGACGGATTAATATCTTTTTCAAGGGTATTTATGCGTATGTGAATACAACGAATTCAATTGAAATTCGAACTCGACTCTCCTATTTCTCCTTCCGAGCCGATATACACGAAATCCACAACGCACTTTCGCAAGATAATCTACAGTCCATCAGTCAATTACGTGATACACGCTTGGACGATCATGTCTCGAAAGAGACATGACTGACTGGCAAGAAGATTATCCCGCAGCAGGTTGCCATAACTTTCTGTGGTAGACTGGTTGCCAGCCAAGGCTATAGAACTCAATCAGTCCTATTATTTAACCCATAAAGGGAAGAGACGGATTAATATATTTTCCAATGGTATTTGGGCGTAAGTGAATGCAAGGAATTTAAAGGGAATTCGAACTCGGCTCCCCGATTTTTCATTCCGAGTCAATATCGATATCCGTTGCACCACAACTCACATCCTCCTCCACAAAGCACATCCACACACACACACACACATCCACACACACACACACACACACATATATATATATATATATATATATGACATAACTAAATAAAGAGGAACTGTTAAATGAAAGGACAGAAATTATGACAAAATGCACCCACACTCAGAAATACCTCTTAGGTTCATACAAACATGGATGAAAACGTCATAATACGTTTGAATTTAAACAATGCGCGTTCATAAATTCCCTGCCACGTGAACGTTCGAATAAAACACCGTTACAAGAGCGTTCTTAAAAAGAAAAATGGTAAAAGGTAAAATCAGTTATTAAAAATCGCCTGAAGACACCACTCATGGTAGAAAGCTGGGTAGCGAATTAACTCGTTTAAAAATGGAATATATATATATATATATATATATATATATATATATATATATATATATATATATATAGTTTAGAACATGTACAAATTATAATTTACTCCAAAAGTGTACATTTTGTGTCGACATCGAAAAAACAATAACACGTCAGGTAGATGATAGTACCAAAAAAGAAGAAAAATTAATAAAGAAAATGAAAAAATGAAAATTAAATTAAAATTAAATTAAATTAAAATCAAATTAAAAGTTGAAGAAAAAAAGAAAAATTGATGAGGATACTGCAGAAAACATTAAGAAAAGTAAAAAACATTTTAAAGGCTATCAAGTGGCCATAGCGTGTCGTAAATTTCATAATAACGCATGGAGGGTATGTTTAGAGCAGCTTTCGTATCTGTATCATTTGTGACGTGTGCAGGATCTCTTGCCCACTGATCACTCACCACTTGAGAACGTTTGCCGATGGTTTATTGCACAAAATGCCGATCCGTTGTTTACCTCTTCAGTCTTTTTTATAGATGAGGTCACGTCAAAGTTACACAACCAACATCTGTGGGCAGATCGGAATCTCATGGTATAATACAGGCTTGTCACCAGCACCAGTTTACGATAAATGTATGGGCTGGAATTGTAGATAACTGTCTGTTAGTTTGATATGTTTTCCCACCACCTCTTACAGGAATTGTACACAGTGATTTTGGATGTGCGTTGGCGTGCAGTGGATATCGGCTCGGAACGAGAAATCGGGGAACCGGGTTCGAATTCCAGTTGAATTCCTAGCATTACACTTACGCACAAACACCCTTGGGAAAGGTATTAATTCGTTTCTTCCCTCCAGTTATAGGTTAATGTTGTGGAGTAGTTTTTCGCACAGAAGGTTATAATCGTGCTATGTCGGTTGCTAAACGACTTAACGCACCCAAAATGTTAGGGACTTGGTAATCTTCCACTAATAGCTGACTCCTTAGTATTCGGCTAACTGCGAACTGATATCAACTGACTAGTAGTTCTACTGAACTCCAATTGAACTCTAAAGAACTCCTATGAATTTCCCAATAACTTCTCAAGAACTTCTCCCGTTAACTTCCTGTTAACTGTTAATAATATAGGAGGGAGAGTTCATTATCTGAGGAACTGGTATGTTTCCCCATAACAGTTAAATAACAGGTCAAATTGGGTTTTATAGCTTTGGCTGGCAACCAGTCTACGGCAAAAAGTAATGGCAACATAGTGCGGGATTATCTTCTGCCCAGTCAGTCATGTCTCTTTCGAAACATGATCGCCTAAGCGTGTGTCACATATGGCACTTAACTTACTGGCTAAAAATAATAGTTGAAAACATAATTAAAACTTCTTCCGGGCATAAAATGGGGGATCGGTTTTCTATTGTTATCAAGTACTAAGCTGATCACCCACTTATTATAGTTAATATAATAATGTAATATAATCCATCTTTTCTCACTTCAGCCATATGGCAAATAAGAGAACGTATTGTGTTCTATAGCCTTGGCTGGCAACCAGTCTACCGGAGAAAGCAATGGCAACCTAGTGCGGGATAATCTTCTGCCCAGTCAGTCATGTCTCTTTCAAGACATGATCGCCCAAAGCGTGTATCATGTACGGCATTTAACTGACTGACCTAGCGATTTATTTCGAACATACTTCCAGATTTTCTAGAGGCAAAGGGATATATGATATGTTTGTTTCATGCATGATGGGGGCCCCGGACATTTTAGTCACATTATTAGCGATGCAATTTCTGACCATAAGAGGTGGATTAGTTGGGGAGGACCTGTTCCATGATCTGCTTATTCTCTCGATCTCAGGATTTTCATCTGTCGAGGGAGTGGGCCACCTGAGACAATTTGTTTATGCAGCAGACTTTAATAATGGAGACGATTCGTCAACGTATTATGGTGGGGGGTGGGAGGTTGCTAAACGATTCGACTACACCGTGTAGCAGTATTTGAAAGGGTCCGACAATTAAAAGTCTGGCAGGTGAATGCGTGCATAGAAGCAAGTGGAAGTCATTTCGGACATTTTTTATGATTTACTGTGTTGAGGTACAATGATAGCCTTTTAAGCATAAGAACATCTTACCTAAGTTTAGTATCAGGAACCGGCTCCAAAATTTGTAAAATTATATTTGATACACCCTATATATAATTTCTTGCTTTCTCTCTTCTTTATCTTTTTCCTTTTTTATTTCCTCTGTGTCCTTCTCTTTCCTCTTTCTTTCCCCTTTTCTGGTTTCTCTTTTTGATTTCTCATGTTTCCCACCCTCTTTACCTCGTACGAAAAGTTTTCCAAAAATAAAGAAAGTGAGTTTTTTAAATTTTCTTTTAAAAAATAACGCCTATTAGCACCATTATTAACTGCCTGATAAGACATTGTTCTTTCAATATCGAAACAAAATTTAAAATTTTGTAGTAGATTGTAGTTTGCACATGTTCAAAAGTTTAATAAAAAATAAATATTCATTACTATATTTTTATATTGAGCACGATTTTAAATTAATGTTTTGAACGTTACAATTATTTTCTTTGTTCCTAATTCATATATATATATAAGTAGTATATCTTCATTCAGATATGTTTCATTGAATAATATAGACGTATTGTGTTTATTTATTTTTATACTAATCATTTCCAGTTGCCCAAGTCATTTTTTGACGTTAAGTTAAAGTTCATCAGGGAAGGTATTGTAAAACAAAATTTATTACGAATGAACATATTTTTGCAAATTAATTGAAACAAATGAATCATTCTGTTTTTATTTATAATATTCGCGATCTCTCTGTGAGGCTTGCCAGTGTGTTCGCGCAGTGTTACATTTTTGTACGCTTCGTTGGAGTATAACAAAGAGATGTAGTTGGCCGTACGAAAGAGATGTAGTTGGCCGACAGTCTAGATAATAGTGTCTGGATGAAATCCAAATCTAGTGCAATTACGGATGATGCAATATTTTTCAAGGCCAAATAAATTCCATCATACACTCCTAAACTAAATTCATATTGCTGCAACACCCTTGCAAATGACCTAATCTAAAAAGATGTAGAAATCGACACCCTGTTACTACAGTGGGTCTAAAACTAACCATATAGTGAAAGAAATTAAACTAAAGCAATTGTTTGAGTTTGAGTTTTGTTTATCGGCATATCAACATCTGTGGGTTATTTAATGCCAAAAATATTGGGGTTTTAAGGTATTTTTAATGTTCGATTATAGTGAGAAGATTGATTTAGTCAGATTTTAATGAATTTTTTTTGGTTTTCATTCTTTTTTATTTTAGAAAACTGAAAATGTCTTCTAGTTTTGTATTCAAAAGTGTTTTGCTCGGAACATTTTCTTTTCCTGCAAAAATGTGTTATGATAATATTTTTCCTTCAAAAGTGTATTGTTGGTAACATTTTTCCTTCAAAAATGTATATTTTTCTATAAATCTATGTCTACTTTTATGTATATATTTCTATAAAAAGTCTTATGATAATAATTTTTCTTCAAAAATGTATTGTTGGTAATATTTTTCCTTTAAAAATGTATATTTTTCTATAAATCTATAAGTCTATAATAACCCAACAAGCATTAAACTAAATTCTCTACAAAAAACCAATGTTGTGTACCAATTTACATGTCCATTCAGAGATTGCATCTCTGATACTAATAAAAAACCCAGTACATATATTGGTTTTACTACAACCACGCTCTCCTGTAGACGTACATGTCATCTTTCTGATCAGAGTACAATTAAACAACATTTCTGTGAAAAACATAAACATGTAGGTAATATCAGACAGATTTTGGTCAACAATACAATAATCTTCACTCATACACATAGTAAGAGAAACCTTCAGATATTGGAGGCCATGTACATCAAATTTAAACAACCAACACTTCATAAAATCACCTTTAAATCCGGACATAGCACGTTACATTGCATTTGAATACATGGTTCTGTTGTCATTTCGCGCTATCACGCGGTGTGACGTCATAGAACCGCATTGTAAATTTGAGAACTGCGTTTATTATTTTTGGTAACTATTGCCGTTGCCTAGCGGAGTTTTATGTCAACACAAAATAAAATCGTCGGTGATGGTGGATGTTATTGTATTAGGGTCTAAATAACCTCTCTGAAGATGGCTCATGTGAGCCGAAATCTTAGAAGCAAATTAATAAAAAATCATTCAAATGTTGTAGAATTTTTGTCGTTATTTTCAACTGAAATTAAAGCCAAAATACGACGTTTGGAACGGCTTATGATTAAACATAATAGACATTCATTGTCTCTTATATTTAATAGTATATGTTTAGAAAGTCTATTTTTATGTATATATTTCAATAAAAAGTCTTATGATAATAATTTTTCTTCAAAATATGTTGTTGGTAATATTTTTTCCTTTAAAAATACAGCTTATCGTTATGCTCAAGACCTAAAGTTATTGTTTCAATTAATTTGCACAAGAGTGTAGCAACAACATATTAAAGTGCGTATATTATTTAAAGATATTTTTTCACATTTCTACAAGTCCAGGTTTACCTCCCTTATATTGAAATGCTTTTCTTATAAAAACGTTTCCTTGATACAACGGAGAAATTGAAAATTTCTAAAACAACGATTAAAAGACCGCGATCACGACTGTTTTTAATGCGGAATGCAGATTTTATCCCAGTATGCCTTTGTAATTTACCTCTGAAGATGATCTTAGAAAAAGTCGAAAGAACTTTGATTAGAAAAAAAAATGAAGCACCTTCCTTAAAATTTAATCTTAATATCAAAAAACAGATTAAGCAACGGGAAAAATCAGTAGAAAACAATCAAGGAAGCATAAATATGGCTGCCTGTGCATATATATATATCTACTAGTAGTATAGCCCGGCGTTTCTCGGGTGTAATGAAAGCTTTAAAACTAATCCATGGTCCTGGAGCTCAAACACTTTGGACGTTGGCACGAAAGACTAAAAAGCGATAGTTCTTTCCAGTTAAAAGCGAAACCGTAGACTGAAAGAAAAATGAATGGATGTAAGTTAAATTTTGATTTCCTGGTATCCATATCAAATTTTCTGCACTATTGTAAGAACTGCAACCTTGAAACTTCTGAATATCGTTTATGTCTTTTGTATGAGTGTATCAAATTTAATTAAAATCTAACCACTCATTCTATAACCGGATTTTGTCGATTATCGATTTTCGATATTTATCGGGGGTACCTCGACACAAAACCTAGCTAAGAACACTCGCAGACGCTTATAGCACAACTGTGTAAATTTTCAAAAAAATCGGTTCAGCCGTTTCGGAGTCTATAAGCAACAGACACACACACACACAGACAAAGTTCCATTTATAAATTAAGTTTAGATAGATATTATATATTCAGGGCTGATCCAATGATACGCCCCTCCCCTACTTTATTATATCTCCGTTTATATATGTAGTATTGATATAAAATACAAATTTAATGATAATAATATTTAGTGTGATAAAGTGATATAGAAGTACAATAGGAAGGTAGCCGTGAAACTACTACCACTACTACTACTACTAATAATAATAATAATCATAATAATAATAACAATAATACAGGTTTTGTGATAAACACCAAGAAACAATAGACCATCTCATCTCAGGCTGTTCTGTACTTGCCCCAAATGAATATAAAAATCGCCACGATAGCTGGGACAATATTTACATTGGACAATGTGCATACACTATGGAAAATCTGTAAACAAACACTGGTATAAACATTACCCAGCACCGGTTACAGAAATAGATGTCACCATTTTATGTGATTACACCATCTACACAGACAGAAAAATTGAAGCAAACAGGCCAGACATTATTGTTAAAAACCAGAAGGAGAAAACTTGTCTATTAATTGATATGGCTTGTCCAGCGGAGTGTAAAATAACAACCAAGTAATTTGAAAAACTGTCAAAATATAAAGACCTGGAAATTGAAATAGAAAAAATGTGGAAATTGAAAACAAGAGTTGTGCCAGTGATAGTAGGTGCACTTGGAATGATAAAAAATGGAACAAAACAACACATTGAAAGAATCCCTGGAAACTCCAGCTTAAGAGATATACAAAAAATTGTCTTATTAAGTACAGCCCACACACTAAGGAGAACTTGGTCTATGTAACGCTAGGGCTGATAGGGGAGATAGAAAAAACATGAAATGGGGCCATAGAGCAACACGCCACGACCTGCCTTAGGTTTTTCCACAGACTTGATGGTAGTGCGACCATAGCAGAAATCGAAATGTGATGAAAAATGACATAATAATAATTATAACAGTGAGAAAAAAGGAGATGTTGACAGAGAAAACGAAGGTAGCCAAGAAAAACACGTTGGAGGAGGAGGATAATTATAATAATAATAGTGAGAAGGATAATGACATGTAGAAGAAGAAGAAGAAGAAGAAAGAAGAAGAAAAAGAAGAAGAAGAAAAAGAAGAAGCAAGAAGAAGAGAAGAAGAAAAAGAAGAAGAAGAAAGAAGGAGAAGAAGGAAGAAAAAGAAGAAGAAAAAGAAGAAGAAGAAAAAAGAATAAGAAGAAAGAAGAAGAAAAAGAAGAAAAAGAAGAAGAAAAAAGAAGAAAAAGAAGAAGAGAAGAAAAAAGAAGAAGAAGAAGAAAGAAGAAGAAGAAAAAGAAGAAGAAAAAAGAAGAAAAAGAAGAAGAAGAAAAAAGAAGAAAAAAGAAGAAGAAGAAGAAGAAAGAAGAAGAAGAAGAAGAAAAAGAAGAAGGAAGAAGAAGAAGAAGAAGAAAAAGAAGAAGAAGAAAGAAGGAAGAAGAAGGAAGAAGAAGAAGAAAAAGAAGAAGAAAAAGAAGAAGAAGAAAAAGAAGAAGAAGAAAGAAGAAGAAAAAGAAGAAAAAGAAGAAGAAAAAGAAGAAAAAGAAGAAGAAGAAAAAAGAAGAAAAAAGAAGAAGAAGAAGAAAGAAGAAGAAAAAGAAGAAGAAAAAAGAAGAAAAAGAAGAAGAAGAAAAAAGAAGAAAAAGAAGAAGAAGAAGAAGAAGAAGAAGAAGAAGAAGAAAAAGAAGAAGCAAGAAGAAGAAGAAGAAGAAAAAGAAGAAGAAGAAAGAAGGAAGAAGAAGGAAGAAGAAGAAAGAAGAAAAAGAAGAAGAAGAAAAAAGAATAAGAAGAAAGAAGAAGAAAAAGAAGAAAAAGAAGAAGAAAAAAGAAGAAAAAGAAGAAGAAGAAAAAAGAAAAAAGAAAAAAGAAGAAGAAGAAGAAAGAAGAAGAAGAAAAAGAAGAAGAAAAAAGAAGAAAAAGAAGAAGAAGAAAAAAGAAGAAGAAGAAGAAGAAGAAAGAAGAAGAAGAAGAAGAAGAAAAAGAAGAAGCAAGAAGAAGAAGAAGAAGAAAAAGAAGAAGAAGAAAGAAGGAGAAGAAGGAAGAAGAAGAAAGAAGAAAAAGAAGAAGAAAAAGAAGAAGAAGAAAAAAGAAAAGAAGAAGAAGAAGAAAAAGAAGAAAAAGAAGAAGAAAAAAGAAGAAAAAGAAGAAGAAGAAAAAAGAAGAAAAAAGAAGAAGAAGAAGAAGAAGAAGAAGAAAAAGAAGAAGAAAAAAGAAGAAAAAGAAGAAGAGAAAAAAGAAGAAAAAAGAAGAAGAAGAAGAAAGAAGAAGAAGAAGAAGAAGAAGAAGAAGAAGAAGAAGAAGAAGTTCGTAGACAAGAGGAAAACAGCGAAGAAGTATAATAATGCGTAATGGCTACGAATGAAAAAACAGTCCACAGTTAAATATTTACTTTCAAGAAGTGCTCAATACAAAAGTAGAGCATAAATGTATGGTTATTTTGTTTTTATAATCATATCGCCTCAAACAAGGCATTTTACTGCCACTGTTGAGCAGGGGGTTACATAGGAGGAAAGTTATGAGAAAAAGTGACAGGTTATAGGGGTGTCAGGAAGTGGGTAAGAGAAAGATGATTGTGGTCATAAAGTGAGGGATCAGTCCATATATTGATTGTGATGTAGAATTGATCCCCCACTTTATATCCACATTATAATAGTATAAATTTTTTTTTATAATCATATCGCCCCAAGCAAGGCATTTTACTGCCAGTGTTTTGCAGGGGGTTACATCGGAGGAAATGTATGACAAAGAATGACAGGTTATAGGAGTGTCAGGAAGTGGGTAATAGAAGGATGAGAATACTGATGAGAGTGGAGTGGATAGAGAAAGAAGCATGGATGCAGGTTAGTGAGATAGGAGATGACTTTACATTTAAATTCTTGGAGATTGTAGCTGTCAGGGAAGCAAGTAAATGGAAGGGAATTCCACAGGCGGGAAGTGCGAGAAAAGAAGCTGATGGGAGTAGAAGTTGCGTTTATATTTTATTGTTTTATGAAGTTGGTTCTAAGCATTCGGCTCAAATTTCAATGGAACCTCTCTGAAGATGGCTTAGAACCAATTTAATAAAAAATTATCCAAATGTTGGAGAATTTTTGTCTTTATTTTCAACTGAAAATAAAGCCAATATACGACGTTTAGAACGGCCCATGATTAAACATATTAGACATTCATTGTCTCTTATATTTAACAGTATATGTTTAGAAAATTACTTGCTGCCTCGATACACTATATATATATATATATAGTGTATCAAGGCAGCAAATAATTATATATAGTGTATCGAAGCAGCAAATAATTATATATATATAATTATTAAATAAATATGTATCATACATATATATATATAATTATTATATAATATTATATATATATATAATATTATATAATAATTATATATATATATGTATGATACATATTTATTGAATAATTATATATATATAATTATATATATATATATATATATATATATTATATTTTAGAACATGTACATAATTTCTTTATATATCCACTACATATGGTACATTTGTTTCGACATTGAAACTTCAATTTCTCATCAGGCGGTGTGGATAGGAATGGAAAGCCTCTTTTCTTATATTTGGTCAGATGTGTGTGGGATGTTGGTGGGGGTTAGTGATAAGGGAACAAGTCTCGTGTATTGACCGTTAGAATTTTGAAGAAAGTGAGTAATCAATATGGTTGATTAATGAGAGTCTTTGATTTCTAGACAGATTTAACATTAGCCGATAGAATGCAGAATATTTTTGTATTTAAGCAGAATCTTTATAATTAATGTAATTTTGTATATTTAATTTCAATTTTGGATGTAGGAAATAGATTTTTCCTATTAAATTTTAAAATTTTACTTAGATCACAGTTTGGAACCCGATTTTTCTATTAAATCTTTAATTTTTAATTTCTTTTCTTATACTTGGTCAGTTGTATGTGGAATGTTGGCGGTGGGGGGGTTACTGATAAGGGAACAAGTCCTGTGGATTGTCCTTTAGAATTTTGAAGAGAGTGGGGTGGGGAGTGAATATGGTTGATTAATGAGTGTCTTTGATTTCTAGACAGATTTTATGTTTTGGACGTTGTAAAAATTCTTTCTTTGTTCTGTATTCACTCCGATATATATATATATATATATATATATATAGATAGATAGATAGATAGATATAGATATATGCAAATATTCTCAGATATAATTTGTAGAAATAACAATGTGAATAAATCGGAAATTGAACTCCATTAACACAGACTGATATAAAAGAAGAAATTCGGCCATCTGCCACAAGAGGGGGCGGTTTGATATATTGCACAACAAACCAGGTACATTGATTCGCAAAACAAATAAGAAGAGAATTTCACAATAGACTATTTACAGATTTTTGTCTCTTTCTGACTCAAATATTATATATATAAACTTATTTATAAATAGAACTTTGTCTCTGTGTGTGTGTGTGTGTGTGTCCGTTCCCTATAGACTCCGGAACGGCTGAACCGATTTTCTTGAAAATTCACACAGTTGTACTATAAGCGTCTGCGAGTGTTCTTAGCTAGATTTTGTGTCGAGGTACCCCCGATAAATATCGAAAATCGATAATCGAAAAATTCGGGTTATAGAAGGAGTGGTCCGATTTTAATCAAATTTGATACACTCATAGACAAAGACACATGAAACGATATTCAGACGTTTCAAGATTTCAGTTCTTACATTAGTGCAGATAATCGATAATATATATATATATATAAAAGGCAAGATGTTTGTGTGTGTGTCTGTTTATCTGTTTGTATGTCCTTTACACATATCCACACATATATATATATATATATATATATATATATATATAGGAAAGAATATTAATAAAAAGTTTTGAATTTAAAAATGTACTTTTTTTTAACAGTATTTGTTTATTTTTATTATATTTTATATTTCAGACCGCCCTCGGTCCTTCATCAGAAACAACTGATTTTTAAATTTGAATTAGAAACGTATTTCACGATAGCGTTCGAATATTTTTTTTGTTTACATCACGTGGTGTGTTTTTTCACAACATGTGGCACGTCCGTAGAGAAAGTCTGTTTGTTTTAGATCAAAATTTCTTGGAATGTCTGAAAAAAATTTTTTAGCTATTGAAATATTTGTAAAGATTCAACACACCTAAGTCCCTATTTAACCCTAGCTTGTGTGTATTTTTCAATAATCACAAACTAAATTTACAACAAAAAAATGTATACTCCCCAATTGCAGCCCATTTTAATCAACCTGATCATACTTTAGAAAATTGCAAATGTTTACTAATAGACTCCAATTTTAGTTCTACATACACACGCAGAAAGAAAGAAACATACTGGATTTTAAAATTAAATACACACAAGCTAGGGTTAAATAGAGACTTAGGTGTGTTGAATCTTTACAAATATTTCAATAGCTAAAAAATTTTTTTCAGACATTCCAAGAAATTTTGATCTAAAACAAACAGACTTTCTCTACGGACGTGCCACATGTTGTGAAAAAACACACCACGTGATGTAAACAAAAAAAATATTCGAACGCTATCGTGAAATACGTTTCTAATTCAAATTTAAAAATCAGTTGTTTCTGATGAAGGACCGAGGGCGGTCTGAAATATAAAATATAATAAAAATAAACAAATACTGTTAAAAAAAAGTACATTTTTAAATTCAAAACTTTTTATTAATATTCTTTCCTATACATATTAAGACAGTATACGTGGATGATCATCACTATATATATATATATATATATATACAATACTGTGCAAAAGTATTAAGACAATAACTATTTCATCTCTTATGAGGCATCACCCCTGTCCTAACACTTTTGCACAATACCGGTAGTGTGCAAGTGTATTCGGACAGGGGTGATTATTCTAAAAACCTCACTGAAATTGAAATACAGGTTGAAAAGCCAAGTAAATTGCTAATAAATATTGATTATTTAAAACTGGGTGTAAAAGAAATGTATTAAAAAGAAGTTTTATTTCATTTTTCCTATTTTCTATTAAACAAGTTATTTTGAAACTACCCATTATTCTATTATCCATGGATATGACTGATTTTTTTCTTATTCCCCCCCGCCTCTCGAATTGATAAATCTAATGTTACGTCGCAAAACACACTTTCAGAACAAATACAAGCTGCTTGGCAGGAGATACCATTAGATACATTGAAGAAGCTTGTGATGTCAATGCCTGACAGAATAAAGGATGTGATCAAAGCTATTATACTAAATATTAAATTTGCTATTATACTAAATATTAAATTTGTTTTGTAACAAGTAATTTTTTCTTGTCAACCATTTGTTGAGTAAATCAAATAAAATTAATTTAATTGAATTGTTTATTTTCTGTCAACATGCCTCATAAAAGATAAAATAGTTCTTGTCCTAATACTTTTGCATAGTACTGTAACTCAATCTAAAAGTAATGGTGTCCAAAATCTAAAAATAGACATTGATTGTTATTAATCCCACCCATCTTGTTTTTTCTGTGACGTACATTTTTGAACTTCCTCCGGTAATATCTTATTGTATTTTGAGTTTTGAAAGTTGCCGATGATATGTGAAATCTCTCTTAGGGATTTCATGTAGAAATGATCATACCACGCTTTTGACCTTCGAAATTTATTTTATTTTATAATTGGCCCTGTAATTTAAATATTAATTACACTGAGCCCGCCACCTGGATTATTTTTTAATATTAAAATATTAATCTTAATTAGGATCGGGTCTTTGGGATTTACCTTCCTGCTTTTTATTTTGGATTAAAGTTTAAAAAAATGATATATATATTAATCATTCCCATACAAGCCTGTTTCGCTGTATCACTCCTCATGAGTATGGCTAAACACATCCACTTGCTTCTGGCCGGGATCGAAACTCGACCGATTTGGTGTTAGTCGGAGTCGCTAATTCCTAAGCCATCGACGCATGGAACTCGAGAAAGTAAATTTTAACGTGTTGTATATAAACAGTGTACGAGGTGTTAGAAAGAATGGCAACAAAAAGGAAATTGATGCTGAACATCAGGAAGAGACAACTGAAGTTCCTGGGACATGCAATGAGGAAGGAGAGCCTGGAGAACCTGATACTGAATGGACAGATAGAAGGAAGGAGAGACAGAGGAAGGCAGCGGATAACATATTTGCAGGGCCTGATCAGGTGGATGACGGAACGGGGGTTGCCAGGAGCAATAGGAGCAAACATACTAAGAGCCACAAGGGATAGGGAGACGTGGAGAGCCATGATCGCCTACGTCCTGAAGGGACATGGCACATAGAAGAAGAAGAAGATACACATGACAGTGACCGAAAGAACTCAATTCATTTAAACAAGTAAATAAAGAAGTAAATGTAAAAAATCGCTTATCGCTCCACCTACTTCAGAGCTCAACCGAAGACAAAATATACAAATATGCAGCAACACCTAAAAATAGTTTGGAACAAAAATAAAATATACACAAAAAAATCTTCGGGTCGAGTACATTTACACGTGAACCATTCGTATTCAAACCGGATTAAAAGATAAAACTGTGAGTCGGGGTAATGCGTTAGGATTTTTACGTATAAGAAAGCCAACAAATGAAATTACCTGATCATATCCGATGACCATTATCGCGTACGACCTGAAAGGACAAGGCACTTAGAAGAAAAAGAAGCTGCATGTAGGGCTGGAAATAAAGCATAGATAAGCACAAAAAGTTTATCACTTTAACCGAGCAGGTTCATGCAGACTTCGAAGTTTCATGAGTACATCGTTATGATGTTCTCGCTTGTCAGGCTACGTTGGAAGTTAGGATCCTTTATTTTTTTTGGTGGGGTATACAGATTTTTGTGAGAGTAGATTTGTTTGTGATTGGTTGATTTTTCTTTTTCTATTTTGTTTGTTTTTTATTTTTATTTTTATTGTGCATGCGTTTGATTTATTTCTTTTTTTACTGCTTGTTGTTTTTTTTAGTCAGTAGGGAAGTGCGTTGTGGTGCAGCGGATATCGACTAGAAATGACAAATCGGAGAGCTGAGTTCGAATTCCATTTAAATTCTTGCATTCGCATACGCACAAAACCCCCTAGGATATATCTTAACCCGTCACTTCCCTCCCTACAGGTATGGGTTAAATAATAGAACAGATTGAGATCTATAGCCTTGGTTGGCAACCAGTCTACCGCAGAAAGCAATGGCAACCTGATGCGGGATAATCCACTGCCCAGTCAGTCATTTCTTTTTCAAAACATCATCGCCCAAAGCGTGTATCCCATATGACACTCAACTAACTTTGTTATTGAGTAGGAATTTGTTTAATGTTTTATATTAGGTTGGACTCTTTTGTTTTATTAAACTTTTTTATTGGTTTGAACTTATTTTTATTGTGTTGGTATGTTTTGCCGTGTGTCGGTTTACATTTTCCGGATTATGGTTTGGTGATTTCATACTGCGGATACCATGGACCGAGCTGTGAACAATAAGGAGGTTCTGGAACGGATTGAAATGAAAAGAAAATTAATAGTGAGCTTCAGGAAAAGACAACTAAAGCTCCTGGGACGTGCAATGAGAAAGGAGGACTTAAAGAACCTGACACTACAGGCCAGATAGAGGGGGAATGAGACAGGGGAAAGCAGCGGATAACATATTTGAATGGCTTTGGATATGAAGGATATTAATAGTGAGCATCAGAAAGAAACAGCTAAAGTTCCTGGGACGTGCAATGAGAAAGGAGGGCTTGGAGAACCTGATACTAGGAGACCAGATATGGGGAAGGAAAAACATTTTTTGCCGTTTTAATGTACGAACATACTTTTTTAATCAATAAACCAGTTTTTCTCACTCTAGGAAAATTTCGCTGGAAACAGAGCCGAGAGGACAGGATTACTATGTGATGTCAGTTCTTCAATATGGCAGTGAATGTTGGACAATCTCATTAAAGATGTAGGAAAAACTTGAAGCAATTGAAATGTGATTCTACAGAAGGATGCTGCGGATATCGTGGATTGAGCATGTGAGCAATGATGAGGTTTTGGAAAGAATGGAAACGAAAAGGAAATTAATACTGAGCATCAGAAAGAGACAGCTAAAGTTCCTGGGACATGTAGTGAGGAAGGAGGGCTTGGAGAACCTGATACTAACAGACCAGATAGAGGGAAAAAGAGACAGGGTAAAACAGCGGATAACATATTTGAAGGACATGATCAGGTGGATGACGGAACGAGGGTTTCGATATGTTACAGGAGAAAGCGTGCTAAGAACCACCAAGGATAGGAAGATATGAAAAACCATGATCGCCTACGTCCTTAAAGAACAAGACACACAGAAGAAGAAAAATATTTCATGTATATTTGTTTTTGTGAACTTTGTGTGCATGTGTTTTTTTGTTTGTTTGTTTTTTAGTATTTTTGTTTGGTTGTTGTTTTGTTATTTTCTGTGGGTTTTTTGTAATGATTAAGCGTTTGTATATATTTTACATTTTTTTTAATCGTATCACCCCGAGTAAGCGGTAACTCCACTGATGTGCAGGGGGCTACATAAGAGTAAAAAGATTAAGTAGAAGAGAGTGAAGAGAAAGACGAACCAGTTAGAAAGGAGTAAGAGAAGGATGGGAGTACAGGTGTGATGACAGTTGCAAAGGTGGAGAGAAAGGAAAGGATATACAGAGTGATGAAGAAAGAACTAGAGTCAAGTGGTTAAGAGATGAGTATTGATATTGCATTTAAATTCCTGTAGGTTGTAGCCGTCAGGGAAGCAAGGATATGGAAGCGAGTTCCACAGACGAGAAGTGCGAGAAAAGAAACGAAGGAGGAGAATTGTCGTCTGCATTTGGTTGATATAACTGTGGATAGGTTGGACCCAGTTGCCAATCTGGTTGCACGAGTAAACACCTGTTGCAGAGGCACCAGTGACTTAGGTTCGTTGGAGCAGAAGCCATGAAAGTATTTATAGAACAGACAAAGTGAGGCCACATCTCACTGGTGGAGAAGTGGCTGTAATACCAAGTCGGTACCTATCACATTACTGATTCTCCTTTGGAGCCTGTTAAGAACACTGAGATGAACAGCAGGGGCGACTGACCAGGTATGGCAGCAGTATTCCATGCACGGACGAATGGTTGATTTGTATATTTGTATGTTTTGTTTTTGCTTATTATTTTCTGCTTATTGTCGTAATTGAGTATGTTTATATCTGTATTCATATTTTTAAATTTTTAAATCTTAAAATATTTCGTATTTATATTATTTGTGTGTTTTGTTTTCTTTCATTTTGCTATACTTTATTGTTGTTTGTGTAGAAAGTAAATATTTGTTCGCATGTCTACATTTTCCCATTATCGCGTTTCTTTTGTTCCGTATTTTACTTTGATTTTTAAAGCTGATTATTGCTAGCTTCTCTTTCAGGTTTAATTTAAAAGTTTTGCTATTAATGCTCTTTGGTGGTGCTGTTTTTACTATTTCTCATTTAAATTTGGTGGTAATGTTGTTGTTTTTTTCCAAATGTATTTTGATAGCGTTGTGTTGGTTTTGTATTTTTCTATACTGAATAATGTTTTGTGATTATTAAATCTTTCTTTAAAGAAAATTTAAAGAAATATACAATAATCACTAAACATATTACAACGTATAAAAAATTTAAAAAATTCAAAATATAAATACAAATAATAGGCCTGTATATTCTAAATAGGATCAAGGAAATAATAGACAACCACGGATTATATATAGAAGACGGGTAACATAAGAAGAAATGACAAGATAAGATAAATGCTTTTCAAACGTTTCAAGAGCATCGATTTTGAAATAAAGGTCGAAATGAAT
>JBBBDQ010001237.1:152500-197500 GCA_037127315.1 Ascarosepion bandense
TGCGTTGTGGTGCAGTGGATATCGGCTTGGAAAGAGAAATCGGTGAGCGAGTTCGATTTCCTGTCGAATACGCTGCATTCACTTACGCACTGGTACCCTTGGGAAAGGTATTAATCCGTCCTTTCCTTCCAGTTATGGGTTAAATATCTGAGGTCTGCTGTTCATACGATCCGTGGCAAACTTCTGCACCGATTGTTTGTTATCAGCAGTTCCAAAATGTGTGGATGGTGCTACACAAACCTTCACCACTCTAAACAATTCTTTGTGTGGCAGTCTAACTGAGTTAGACACTCATACGTCGAAATCGACAGGAGAGTCCATAATATATATATATATATATATATATATATATATATATATAGATATATAGATATATATATATAGAATATTCTTCTGTATATAAATGCCTATAAATGTATTTTCATGTTGATTATTCACGTCCTTTTATTTGTACACATGTATGTGTGTGCTAATATTTTCTCTCAATACAAAGTTGACCTATGTAGATGCTAAAATAATGCCATACATATTAAAGTGAAGAAATAGTCATAGATATGAAAATATTAAGATAGATAGATAGATAGATAGATAGATAGATATAAAAGAAAAGATCGACAGATATAACAAATAATCTGACTCATATATATATACATACATATATATATATATATATATAAAGAGAGAGGCGGGGGGAAGTCATGAAAGAAGAAACTGATACATAGATCACTAGTTAGATCTTAAAATGTTTGCGATAGTTTGATAGATACGAAAAATAATCAGATAGACATGAAACAAAAGAGAGATATGAAAAATAATAAGATAGATAGATAGATAGATAGATAGATAGATAGATAGATAGATAGATAGATAGATTTTTTTTTTTTTACTCATATCACCACAAGCAAGGCGATAACGCCAATGATGCGCGGGGGGCTGCGTAAGGGTAAAAAGAATGGAAAAGAGAAATCCAGAAACCACATCCTAAACAGGAAACAAGGGGTGAGCCTCTTCACCTGTTCAATAAATGTGGGTGGAGTGTGAACCGGGCGATAGTTTAGTCTGTCTACTCCTATTGGTCTACCTACTGGACAGACTGGAATAGATAGACAGATAGATAGATAGATAGATAATACAAACAAAAAGTGATAGATACATAGATAGATAGATAAGGAAATTCTTATATATATATATATATATATATATATATATATAGATAGATAGATAGATAGATAGATATATAGATAGATAGATAGATAGATAATAAAAAAGATGTAGGATTTATTTGTTTTTTTCTTTTATATATATATATATATATATGTGTGTGTGTATGTGTGTGTGTGTGTGTGTGTATATATATATATGTGTGTGTGTGTGTGTCATCAGGAATCAGAATTTAGAAATTTTTTACAAATCCACTATTAATACTACTTTATATTCTCTCTCTTTTCTCTTTTTTGATATTTATTCTTTCCTTTGCTTTCCTTTTTTTCTATCCCATGTGACTTCATCTGGACAAATTTAAGACATCCACTGTTGTATAAATTTGGATTTGAAGAGCGGCTGGGTCGGGAATTACAGTATTACCAATGGATTTGTAAAACTATCTAAATTTTGTTTCCTGATTATAATACTCTGTTAAATTTAGTAATCTAAACTTATTTATAAATGGAACTTTATCTGTGTGTGTGTGTGTCCATTTATATGTAATTGTAACTCGTAATAGTGTTTTTAGGTATTGGTATATCCTTGAGCGAGCAACTTATATTAATTTGCTCCATGTTAATTGTTTATAAAGTGCTCTATAGGGGACCTAGAGCTAACAATAATAATGAACTTAATCACAGTAAGGCAACACTAATAATAACAGACTAAACATCCGAAAATAGTGCTAACTTAACAGTAATTTAAACCGTCTTGTAACCCGGCGAGAACTACCTTGTGGGTTAAATAATGGGGGGGGGGGGAGAAAAAAGAAACAAACAGCGCACAAGAACAATACATCTAGTGCCCGCTGGAAAGAAAAACAGCCAATACCAAACCTTAACACTAAAGTGCTCGATACGATAGTACGAAAGTACGAAAGTAGAGCGAGAATACAATACAAAAAATCTAGAAGTGATTTATATATATATATATATATATATATATATATATAGTGATGATCATCCACGTATACTGTCTTAATATGTATAGGAAAGAATATTAATAAGAAGTTTTGAATTTAAAAATGTACTTTTTTTTAACAGTATTTGTTTATTTTTATTATATTTTATATTTCAGACCGCCCTCGGTCCTTCATCAGAAACAACTGATTTTTAAATTTGAATTAGAAACGTATTTCACGATAGCGTTCGAATAAAACAAACAAAAAAAATATTCGAACGCTATCGTGAAATACGTTTCTAATTCAAATTTAAAAATCAGTTGTTTCTGATGAAGGACCGAGGGCGGTCTGAAATATAAAATATAATAAAAATAAACAAATACTGTTCAAAAAAAGTACATTTTTAAATTCAAAACTTCTTATTAATATTCTTTCCTATATATATATATATATATATATATATATATATAAGTAGCTGACCTAGAGCTAACGAACCTAACTAGGTTTCACCTAATGGATCATCAGGGCAAGTTGACTAATTAGTCTGAAGTAAGAGACTAAAAAATATTAGAAGACACCAAGCACTATAGACGGTGGGGGGGGGGGGTAACAATTTATTCACGAAAAAAAAAGGACCATTTAAGATAATAATAACAATAAATTATATAAAAATAATGAGGACCTAGAACCTAAAACTTACATAGGCGCTACACAGGACAGTTTTAAAACCAGATTTTACAAACATTCTAGTAGTTTCAGAAATGACAAATATATGCATAGTACTACAGTTGCCACACATGTATGGTCCATCAAAAAAGAACTGAATACAGACCCCATTTTAGAATGGGAGATACTTAAACGGTGTACTAAATATAGAGCAGGAAATAAATTTTGCAAATTGTGCGAGGAGGAGAAGTTAGCGACAGCTCTATTCGAACCTACACATGACTTACTTAATTCCAAATCCGAAATTTTAAACAAATGTCAGTCAGTTTAGGTGCCATACGTGATACACGCTTGAGCGATCATGTCTCGAAAGAGACATGACTGACTGGGCAGAAGATTATCCCGCAGTAGGTTGCCATTGCTTTCTGCGGTAGACTGGTTGCCGACCAAGGCTATAGAACCCAATCTGTCCTACTATTTAACCCATAACTGGAAGGAAGAGACGGATTAATACCTTTCCCAAGGGTATTTGCGCGTAAGTGAATACAATGGATTCAGCCGGAATTCGAACTCGGTTCCCCGGGTTCTCGTTCCGAGCCGATATCCACTGTACCACAACGCACATATATAGTAAAAATTAGCTACTAAATTAGTTAGTACGTATAGCATTTTTATTATTATTATTATTATCTTAAATGAGCCCTTTTTTTTTTTTTCGTGTATAAATTGTTACCCCCCGTCTATAGTGTTTGGTATCTTCTAATTTTTTTTAGTCACGTGGTTGCGGGGGGTATATTATATAATACCGCCTTACTTTAGTCTAATTAGCCAACTTGTCCTGATGATCCATTAGGTGAAACCTAGGTAGGTCCGTTGGCTCTAGGTTAGCTACTTACTTATTTATTTGCTCTGATATTGTATTGAGCGCTTTACGTGTTAGGGTTCACGTCTTGGTTTTTTTTTTTTTTTTTGATTTCGACTAGTACTTTGACTAATGTTCAAGTGCTTAGTTCGTTCCTTTTTTTGTTTCCATTTTCCCCCTCCGCGTTTATACTCGGGGCGTTTTTCGAGACGTGTTTAAAGATCGATTTAAAGTTATATATATATATATATATATATATATATATATATATATCAGCATGCGGTGTGGGTATAGAAGAATCCAAAGGAGTACCCTGTACATACAGTAGTAGGTTAACTTTCTAAGAGAGCTCTAAATATATATGTATATAAATACATATAGAGCAAATATAAGAAAAATTAAGGCAGACACGCTATTTCATGGTAAATCGGGGGTTTAGGCCGATTTCAGGCTAACCATCATCAGCTTCAGTCTTTATTGTACAAAGGATATTACACGAAAAAATCTTTATACAATAAAGACGGAAGCTGATGATGGTTCGCCTGAAAGAGGCCCATATTACCGATTTACCATGAAATAATGTGTCTACATTAATTTTTCACACACACACACACACACACACACATATATATATATATATATATATATATATATATTTGTATGAATTCTGTCTAAGGAGCGGTCTATAAGACAGCCGCGAAATATAATATTACCAATGGTTTTATAAAAACATCCAACTTATGTTCATTATATATATATAAAACCACTGGTAATATTACAATATATAGATATATTACGCTCTCCCACCCTGATTGAGCACTCTGGAAGAATGGTAGACTTTGAAAAACAGTAGCTACTCTAGCATCTACGCATCGTTCATTCAGCAATGAATTAGACCACTCTCAGCTATTAGCGTGTATAATGATAATATAGACGCTAAAAAGTCTACCACCTTCTGCCGAGCGCCCGTAGCTCAGAGGTAGAATTGCCGACTGATGCCAATTCGGTCGGGTTTCAATCCTGAGTTAAAAAGCAATCGGACTCTAACCGTACTGATGAGCTGTGAAATAGATCTGTTGGCGGATGACTATATATGTATATATATATATATATACAAACCTTTTTCACACACAAACCTGTTTCGCTGTATCACATATCATCAGTGCAGCTAGACACCCGATTGCTTCTACCCCAAAGCTATCGGCGCAGACCTGAGAGATAAGGGGATTGTAATGATCCGTTTTTTCTATATGTGATAATGTTTACCGCCAAGGTTGTCGTTTTCCAGTCGTTTAATTGATAAAAAGTATTCTGGCATCTGGCATCGTAAAGTGCTCGATATCGGGGTGTAAATAGCTCAGTTAGAACCCATTTAAACATACACGGAAACCTACCGAAATCCATACGCAAGATACTCGTAGACAATACGATTATAATAGCGTCATACCCATATAAAAAAATGCCTAAAAACATTCGGAGAGTTTTATCACATTTAATATCCAGAAAAAAGAAAAACGTATGAACCAAAGAACTGAATAAAACCTTAATCACACTATGTTGTAAGTGGTCTTTATATATATATATATATATATATATATATATATAAATATCAGTACACACACACGCACACACACACACACACACACACACACACACACACACATATATATATATATATATATATATACCGCTGATGATTAGTGCTAGTTTTTTCGTTTTTATAATTAAATAAAGCAAAATTCATGTAAATGATTATATTGGACATACCACATACCACTAGCAGGAAGACTCACCTTACAACTCTGACGTAGTGAAATCATTTAATCTTGGTGATTTGATCTGGAGTGGGAGCTTCATTCCGAATAGAAATGATTCGAATCTATCTATCTATCTATCTATCTATCTATCTATCTATCTATCTATCTATGCGTGTGTTTGAGTTAGAATTTTGTTTAATGTCAAAATGGTAGGGTTTTAAAATATTTTTTACTACTTTTCAGTTACAGTGAAAAGGTTGATTTAGTCAGATTTTTATGAAAATTTTCATTTTATTTTATTTTAGAAAACTGAAGATGTCTTCTAATTTCATATTCAAAAGTGGATTCCTGGTAATTTTTTTCCTTTAAAAATGTATTATGGCAATTATCTTTTTTCTTAAAAAATGTATATATTTTCTGTAAAAGTGTATTTTTATACTTTCATATTGTTATGACTCCCACTTTGAGTGTTAACTATTTGGTCATAGCTGGGACCCTAACAGGTGATACCACTCTGGCTCAGGATGGACCTCGGAATAACAGCAATTAAGAGGTGGTTACATGCTCCTCACAACCTCGTAATATATGCGGATCACTATATAGATAGATAGATAGATAGATAGATAGACATCTGTCTTACTCTCTCTCCCTCTCTCTCTCTCTCTATATATATATATGTATGTATATTCCGAGTTTTTATTGATAGCACATTTTTCTGTATATTGGTATTCAAGGTGTAGAAGAATAGTTAAAATTTGATGCTAGTTCTTTTAATTGTGTCGAGGTTTTCAACTGGCTTCAGTTATTATCAAGAAAAAAAAAACACGCACTATTATTCAGAAACTGTAAACAATGATTAGAAATTCTAAAACGAAATACATTAAGTGAAAACCACCAACAATTAAAAGGATCACATAAGATTTTGAAATAGACTCCAATAGGTCACTCTGTCGCGACAGCAAACATTGCAAAAGTTTCGACACGTAAAGTATCAACAGCTTAAATTTACGTATATGTGTAGGCATGTTTGTTTTATTTTTTTTTGGGGGGGGGAGGGCAATTTTGTGTGAGAGTATGATGTGGAAGTGATATGGATATAATTCTTTTTTTACATTACTAGCAGCATAACCCGGCGTTGCTCGGGTGTAATGAAAGCTTTAAAACTAATCCATGGTCCTGGAGCTCAGACACTTTGGACGTTGGCACGAAAGACTAAAAAGCAATAGTTGTTTCCAGTTAAAGCGAAACCGTAGACTGAAAGAAAAATGAATGGATGTAAGTCAAATTTTGATTTCCTGGTATCGATATCAAATAAGTTTTTTTCGTCGTAGATTAAATTTTGAAGGCTAAATAAGTCCTCTGATTAAATGGTATCATGGATGAGACAAAGAACTACAATTATACCTACTTAGAGACAAACCCGAAGCAAAAACTAAAACAAAAGGTCTAAAAAAATACAGACATACAGGCAGATAAACAGACACACACACAAACATCTTGCCTTTTATATATATATATATATATATATATATATATATATATTATCGATTTTCTGTACTATTGTAAGAACTGCAACCTTGCAACTTCTGAATATCGTTTCTTATGTTTTTGTCTATGAGTGTATCAAATTTGATTAAAATCGGACCACTCCTTCTATAACCTGATTTTTTCGATTATCGATTTTCGCTATTTATCGGGGGCACCTCGACACAAAATCTGGCTAAGAACACTCGCAGACGCTTAGAGATTTGAATAAAGGGACTTCTACTTCTTCTATGTGCCTTGTCCTTTCAGGACGTAGACAATCATGGCCTCCACGTCACCCTATCCCTGATGGCTCTTAGCACGCTTTCTCCTGTAACACCACGCAACCACCGTTCTGTCATCCACCTGCTCAGGCGCTTCAAATATGTTATCCGCTGCTTTCTTCTGTCTTTTTTCCCTCTATCTGGCCTGTTAATATCAGGTTCTCCAAGCTCTCCTTCGTCATTGCAGAAGATTATCCCGTAGTAGGTTGACATTTGTTCCTGCCGTTGACTACCAAGGCTATAAAACGCAATCTGTCCTGTTATTTAACCCATAACTGGAGGGAAGAGACGGATTAATACCTTTCCCAAGAGTATTTGCGCGTAAGTGAATGTAAGGAATTCAACTGGAATTCGAACTCGGCTCCTCGATTTGTCGTTTCAAGCCGATATCCACCGCACCACAACGGACGGTGAACTCTAATTATCTTTATTTATTTTTTATTTTTTTTTTCAAAAATAAAAAATATTTTTTCAAAACTTTATTTGAGTGCTATTAGGTGATTTAAAGTTTCTTTAATCTGATTTGAAACAAATATTATTTACTGTGACTTTAAACGTATTTTTAACACGGATGTTTGTACGTATTTATTTTTGAGAGTTTGACAGACCGAATTTTTTCGAATTTTTTCTACTTTGGGTATATTGGTAAAAATAATTAATTTTTTTTTTTTTTTTTTTTTTTTAATCATATCGCCCCAAGCAAGGCGGTGACGCCACTGATGCGCATAGGGCTACTTAAGAGTAAAATGATTGGAAAAGAGAAAGCCAGGAACCACATCCTAAACAGGAAACAAAGGATGAGCCTCTTCACCTGTTCAAAAGACGTGGGTGGAGTGTGAACCGGGCGATAGTTTAGTCTATCTACTCCAATTGAGAAAAAAAAAAAAAAAGAGAAAAGAAAAAAAGGTGAAAAAAGATTGGAAAAAAGAAAGCCAGGAACCACATCCTAAACAGGAAACAAGGGATGAGCCTCTTCACCTGTTCAATAGACGTGGGTGGAGTGTGAACCGGGTGATAGTTTAGTCTATCTACTCCAATTGAAAAAAATTGGAAAGAAAAGAGTGAAGAGATTGGAAGAGAGAAAGCCGGAAACTACATCCTAAACAGGGAACAAGGGATGAGCCTCTTCACCTGTTCAATAGACGTGGGTGGAGTGTGAACCGGGCGATAGTGAAGTCTATCTACTCCAATTGAGTCTATATATTACATATGTGAAACTATCCCATCAAGAACATATTCTTTTATGTAAAGCATAACAGATGTGATGCAAGGGATGAGCCTCTTCACCTGTTCAAAGAGGTGGGCTAGCATTAACTGTTTGTTATATGCACTTCATTATATACATACGCAAATATATATGCATATATGTGTAACGTATTCGTGTACGAGGGTGTATGTGGGTGCTTGGTTTATGGTTACTCATTCTGTCCAATCAAATCATACTTAAGACATGAACTCTGTCTCCCCTAAATTTTAATGCCATACAGGTGTTGCTTTGTTATATCATTTTAAACTGTACAATAATCGTTGAAAATTTTAGAAAAGATTCTTCGCAATCTATTTTTTTTTTTTTGTACTTTAAGTATTGGCTTTAAATTTACTAAAAATAGAGCTCTTATTTTCTGAAAAATTCTCGTGTATGGACGTCTATATATGCAAAAGTAATCACATTTATAGATACAAAAAATTTTTAATTGTTTTTAAAATATATGGGGTCACTGATCTGTATTGACCTTTACCATTTATCTTGAGTGAATATAGTTTTAATTAATTAATTAATTAATATTAATTTAATTAATAATAATATCATCTGAACAATACGAATTAATACAGAAAATTAAAAGGCTCAAAACTATAAACTATTCTAATTAAAATTTCAAAAATGGAAAATGTTTTTTTAAAAATCATAGTTCAGTGAATTTTTCTGAAGTCAATAGTACCCATAATATATCTTATTCAAAAAGCAATTAAAATATTTTCTTCTTATATAAGGTCTTAGTCATATTGCATTTTTACTTAAAGGTTCAGAGCAGATATTCGGTAACTGGATGTCTTGTTTTTGAAGATAAAATTCCATGCATCACTCGTTCGTGAAATGTGTAGTTGAATGAACATAAACATGGATTCAGTCTGATGAATTCTCAAAGGATAGAACAAGCCAGTTTCTCAAATTATTTCCGCTAAAATTATTTTTTCTTCCTTCTTGACAAATAAAAGATCGCATATATATATATATATATATATATATATATATATATATAAAATCAAAAAAGACCTAGATGTTATTACATTAACAATGATACAGTGACAGATAGATAGATGTGATTATATATATATAAATGTCCATTATATATATATAATATATATATATAAGACATAATATGTGTGTGATCACACTAAGATGAAACAAATCAGATAGATAGATAGATAGATAGATAGATAGATAGATAGATAGATAGATGGATTTGAATCATTTCTATTCGGAATGAAGCTCCCCACTCCAGATCAAATCACCAAGATGAAATGATTTCGATACGTCAGAGTTGTAAGGTGAGTCTTCCTGCTAGTGGTATGTGGTATGTCCAATATAACCATTTACATGAATTTTGCTTTATTTAATTATAAAAACGAAAAAACTAGCACTAATCATCAACGGTATATATATATATATATATATATATATATATATATATGTTTGTGTGTGTGTGTGTGTGTGTGTACTGATATATATATATATATATATATATATATATATATATATATATATAAAGACCACTTACAACATACTGTGATTAAGGTTTTATTCAGTTCTTTGGTTCATACATGTTTTTGTTTCTGGATATTAAATGTGATAAAACTCTCCGAATGTTTTTAGGCATTTTCTTATATGGGGATGACGCTATTATAATCGTATTGTCTACGAGTATCTTGCGTATGGATTTCGGTAGGTTTCCGTGTATGTTTAAATGGGTTCTAACTGAGCTATCTACACCCCGATATCGAGCACTTTACGATGCCAGAATACTTTTCATCGATTAAACCACTGGAAAACGACAACCTTGGCCCTAAACATTATCACAATTAAACACTAGATAGATAGTGTTGTTGCCTGTTAGGGCCAGGAAGGAAGACACGAAAAGCAGAAGTTAGGTTTAACCAATTTTGAAATAACAGAACATATATATAAAATAAGCGTTATTAGTCATCAGATAGAAATGTCCGTTCGAACTGTCTAGTTCCACTGAGTCTAGACTATCTCGGTTAGGAAGTCTCGCAGGTTAGCATTTATGAAGGAGGAAGTGTTCATTCCATTGTAGATAGAGCATCATAATAGATAGATAGATAGATAGATAGATAGATAGATAGATAGATAGATAGATAGATAGATAATGAATTGGCTGAGATAGATAGATAGATAGATAGATAGATAGATAGATAGATAGATAGATAGATAGATAGATAATGAAGTGGCTGAGATAGATAGATAGATAGATAGATAGATAGATAGATAGATAGATAGATAATGAATTGGCTGAGATAGATAGATAGATAGATAGATAGATAGATAGATAGATAGATAGATAGATAGATAGATGAATAAGAAGTGGCTGAGATAGATAGATAGATAGATAGATAGATAGATAGATAATGAAGTGGCTGAGATAGATAGATAGATAGATAGATAGATAGATAGATAGATAGATAATTAACAGGCATAGATAGATAGATAGATAGATAGATAGATAGATAGATAGATAGATAGATAGATAGATAGATAATGAATTGGCTTAGATAGATAGATAGATAGATAGATAGATAGATAGATAGATAGATAGATAGATAATGAAGTGGCTGAGATAGATAGATAGATAGATAGATAGATAGATAGATAGATAGATAGATAGATAGATAATTAACAGGCATAGATAGATAGATAGATAGATAGATAGATAGATAGATAGATAGATAGATTTGAATTATTCCTATTCTGAATGAAGCCCCCCCCCACTCCGCGGCTAAGATCAAATCACCCAAATAAAATAATTTCTCTTCTCGAGAAGATAATTTCAGAATTTTATTTAATAATTTTCTCTCCAAATCAAATCATCATTTGTCAACATTTTTCATGGAAAATGATTTCGTTTTTATCTTTCCGATTCGATTTCTAATGGCAACAATAAAATATCTCAATGACATTTCCTGTATCTTTCGTGTTTAGTCTCTGTCAAGGGAATCAAATGAGCAGAAATTGTTGTTATTTGTATCAATGTACACTACCGGCCATAATTATTAGGCCACTCCATGTTTTTTAAAATAAATTATATATTTCATACTATTTTTATATTTATTGCTAAGTGAATAATTCTAAATTAAAATAGAATGGTTTTTTTGTTATTATTACTTTGCAACATTTTACAAGGCAGCCAGGAAACCTTTGCTTCGGCCAGCCAATAAGAAGAAGAGACTAGCATGGGGAAGAAATCACAAAAACTGGACACCAGAACAGTTCATTTAATACACATGTTATTGTGCAGTATTAACAAAAGAACAATTCTATTTTCATTTAGAATTACCCACTTGGCAATAAATATTAAAAATAGTATGAAATATATATATATATATTTTTTTTTAACTGGGGTGGCCTAATAATTATGGCCGGTAGAGTACGTCTGAATAAAGATATAGAAAGAGGGAGACCAGCAGAAATGATAGAGGGAACAAAAACTCTCACACATATTTTCTTTTATGTTCCCTGTCTCTACAGGACGTAGGCGATCATAGCCCGCCACCTCTTACAGTCCCTTGTTACCCTTAATATATTTTGACGTATTCTTCTTCTTCTTCTATGTGTCCTGTCCCTTCAGGACGTAGGTGATCATGATTCTCCACGTTTCCCTATCCCTTAGTACGTTTGCTCCTGTTACACCTCGCAATCCCCGTTCCGTCATCCACCTGATCAGGCCCTGCAAATATGTTGTCCGCTGCCTTCCTCTGTCTCTTTTTCCTTCTATCTGGCCCGTCAGTATCCGGTTCTCCAAGCTCTCCTTCCTTATTGCATGTCCCAGGAACTTCAGTTGTCTCTTCCTGATGCTCAGTATTAATTTCCTTTTTGTTGCCATTCTTTCCAACACCTCATAGTTGCTTATATGCTCAGTCCACGATATCCGCAGCATCCTTCTGTAGAACCACATTTCCGCTGCTTCAATTTTTGTTCTCATTTTCGATGATATTGTCCAGCATTCACTGCCGTATTGAAGAACTGACATCACATAGCAATCCAGCATTATTTTCTTTATTTCTAGTGAAATTTTCCTGTGTGTTAGTACTTTACTCAGCTTCTGGAACGCGTCTTTTGCCATCCCAATACACCTTCGGATCTCTATTATTTCGCCCAAACCTTGCTCTGCCATCAAGTATTTCACGCGCTGTTTTCCTCTGTCTCTTGCCCTCTATAATCCCTGTGAGTATGATATTTTCCAAGCCATCCTTTCTCATTCTTCTTCTATGTGCCTTGTCCCTTCAGGACGTAGGCGATCATGGCCTTCAACGTTTCCCTATCCCTGGTGGCTCTGAGTACGCCTTCTCCTGTTATACCATGCAATCCTCGTTCCGTCATCGACCTGATTAGGTTCTGCAAATATGCAAATATGTTATCCGTTGCTTTTCCCTGTCTCTTTTTTACTCTATCTGGCTTGTTAGTATCAGATTCTCCAAGCCCTCCTTCCTCATTGCGTGTCCCAGGAATTTCAGCTGTCTCTTTCTGATGCCCAGTATTAATTTCCTTTTTTTTCCATCATTTCTAAAACCTCATCATTGCTCACATGGTCGATCCATGATATTCTCAGCATCCTTCTGTAGAACCACATTTCAGTTGCGTCAAGATTTTCCTTCATTTTTGTTGATATTTTCCAACATTCACTGCCATATTGTAAAATCAAATATTTCACGCGCTGTGTTCCTCTGTCTCTTGCCCTTTATAATCCCTGTGAGTATCAGGTTTACCAAGCCATCATTTCTCATTGCGTGTCCCAAACCCCAGTTGCCTTTTTTTAGGTAAATTTTCATTTTCGGTACTAGACTGTTATACGATGTCTGTCGGCCTATATAGCAGAGAATTCTGGACAGTCTCTTCAAAGATGAAGGAAAGATCTAAGCAAGAGAAATGTGGTTCTACAGAAGGATGCTGGGGATAGCATGGACCGAAAATGTGAACAACGACGACATTCTGCAGATAATGAAAATGAAAAAGAAACTTAAACTTAGTATCAGGAAGAGACAGTTGACGTTTCTGGAACACATAATGAGGACGGAGGGTTTAAAAAATCTGATACTCACAGGGCGTTTAGAGGGAAATTGAGACAGGGGTAAACAGTGTGTGATCTACTTGATGGGCTTTTAAAAATATGTGGCAGATCATGGTTTGGAAGAAGTAACAAGACAATATATATTAAGTACAACAATTATCAGGAAGAGGTGGAGGGCCATGATCACTTAATTTTCTGAAGGGACGCGGCACATAAGAGGAAAAAATAAAAGGAATGTCATAAAATTAAATGTTTTCTTTATCATTTTCTTAATCTCAAATTCATGACTAATTTTTTCTCATTAAAATTCGGAATGCGTCCTGGATTTTAGTTATTTGACAAGTACGCACTGAAGTCTAAAGGTTTGCGAAACACTGGTTCCGAAATACTACAAATAACACAGACTGAATATGAAAACAAGAAAAGGCTTCGAAGAAGAATAATCTACAAGGAAAATGCTCCTAACAATCATAACCTTGTGTGTATATATATATATATATATATATATATATATAGTAGTGAACTTTATCACAGTAAGTTAACACTAATAATAACAGAGTAAATATCCGAAAATAATGCTAACTAACAGTAATATAAACTGTCTTCTAACCCGGCGAGGACCCCCTCGTGGGTTAAATAAAGTGGGAGAAAAAAAGAAACAAACAGCGCACAAGAACAATACGTCTAGTGCTCGTTTGAAAGAAAAAAAGAACCCAAGACGAAACCTTAACAGAAATGCTTGATTTTACAATATGGTAAGAGCCTCTTGTCCTGAAGAACCGTTCGTATGAAACCGCGGTAGATGGTGGCTCAATTCTAGATTTTTGTATTTTATATATATATATATATATATATATATATATATACTGTAATAGTTGCTACAATGTTTTTAAATTCATAGTATCACTACACAAATGCTAGCTCATTATGTTTTTGGCTTCTTCCTCAGGTGATTTATATATATATATATATATATATATATATAATCGTTTAATTGTTCTCAACACATATTTTTCCATAATAAAGTTTATCCTCCCACCTTTTCTTGAGTTTGGTGTCTTCCTTGATTCAGCTGAAATTCTACATCTATGCTGCGTAATTTCTAAGGCTTTAGTCAATTTCCCTGACGAGCTGTTAAGCGAGACCGTGGTAGGTTGTTGGCTCACTCTTAGATTTTCGATTTTGTTTGCTCTACTTTCGCTTTGAGTGCTTTGTGTGCTCTGCTTTCGTATTGAACTCTTTATTGTTAAGGTTTTTCGTCTTGGTTTTTTTTTTTCTTTCTCACGAATGCTTGACTTTTTGTTTCAGGTACTTCGTTTGTTTCTTTTTTTCTTCCCTTTCTTTTCCCTCCTGGTTCGTTCCCGGTGCGTTTCAAGACGATTTCATTTGTAGTTGAATTATTGCTAGTCTTGACAGAATTAGTTCTATTAATAATTATTACTATAATTAATATTAATATATATATATATATATATATATATATATATATATATATATATATAAGAATAAATTCACATATGGGAATACCCATATATATAAAAACATTATTCAGATGTTAGTAAACTCTTGCTCGATATAGTAAAAACAAAGCAATTATATATATTAATGAATATACATATTGACCTACGTCAGTGGTACGCCTTGAACTTTAATGCGTTACGCAATCATCAGGTGCATAGTACAAATTGTTCATAATATTTACCTGATGATTGAGTAACGCATGAAACTCCAAGTCGTGCGACCGGAGTAGGTTAATATTTATATCTGTTACGATATATATATATATATATATATATATATATATATATATAATCCAAAAAGGATGAGCAAAAAGTAAAATCCCCAAAACCCGATCATATTAATATTAAGTTTCTTAATATTAGAATTGATCAAGGTGTAGAAAAAATTCTGAAATTTACATTCGTTTAATGGTCATTTCAGCGAGAAAATTCTCGCTTCATTAGCAACGATCATTGTTAATGAAGCGAGAATTTTCTCGTAGAAATGGCCATTCAACGAATGTAAATTTCGGAAATTTTGACATACTATATATATATATATAAAATAACTTTAATCCAAAAGGAAAAATAGGAAGGTAGATCCCAAAGACCCGACCCTAATTAATATTAATATTTTAATATTAAAAAATTATACAGGTGGAGAGCTCAATGTAATTAAAATTACCGAGCCAATTATAAAATAAAATAAATTTCGATGTTCAAAACTGCTGAATGATCATTTCAACATGAAATCCCTAAGAGAGATTTCACATCTCATCGGCAACTACCACATTTCAACATGAAATAAAAAATAAATAAAAAATTGAATGTTAAGAATTTTCGTCACAAAAAAAATCGGTTCGCAATCAATGTCTATTTTTAGATTTTGGACAATTTTACTTTTAGATAGGGCTGCAAGTGAAAAAAATTTTAAAATTTGGCTTAGTCTAGCTTTACAGAGGGAAAGGGGTTAACGGATGGAATAGGAAGTGGTGTTTTGATTGAGAAGTGGGTTAAAAAAACAGAAAGAGAGAAGGAAAGGGTAAGAACGAGAAGGAAATGGAAAAGAAAAAAGAAAACATTTGATATTTTAGAGACGCTCGATACGTGCCAAACAAAACTAGCGTTTATAAATAAAGTAAATAAGTAGCTCCGTGGATGCCTGCCCGGTGGAGGGCAAATGTAAATCCACACAGGTAATTTATGAAGCTCACATTTCACCATCCAACAACAAGAATAATTGCCGGACCTATATTGGTATGTCCGCGGGACCATTTAAGCAGAGATATTACAATCACAGGTATTCTTGTTCGAACCATTTCAACAGTTTTGAACATCGAAATTTATTATATATATATATAAGAGCATGAAAGTAGAGGAGGATGAGGAGGGCTATGATCGCCTACATCTTGAAGGACATAAAAGAAGAAGAAACTGTAATTAAGTGTGGCAGACCGTTGTATAAGAGCAGAGAATTTGGCTCAGTGTTCGTCGGCCTCGTGCTTTGGTAAAGGCTGAAACTATCCGAAATAGTTATTCTAAGCTCATGAGTACGATACCCAGGGTAGCAGTCGTCCTTCAAATCCAGCTTAGAAAAAAATGTGCAAATTGAATGCACTGTGATGAATGTACGGTACTCTATAAATGTACTGTACTTTCCTTTGCTCTTTGTTTAAAATCTGCTGTACTGTATGAATAGACACTACCGTACTTTTTCCTTTTATTTCACTGTTCTGTACTGAATGAATGTACTGTACTTTCCTTTGCTCTTTGTTTAAAATCTGCTGTACTGTATGAATAGACACTACCGTACTTTTTCCTTTTATTTCACTGTTCTGTACTGAATGAATGTACTGTACTTTCCTTTGCTCTTTGTTTAAAATCTGCTGTACTGTATGAATAGACACTACCGTACTTTTTCCTTTTATTTCACTGTTCTGTACTGAATGAATGTACTGTACTTTTCTTTTTTTTGTGTGTGTACTAGACTGTATGAGGGGACACTATTGTACTTTTAATTTTGTTTGAATGTACTGTACTGTATAAAAGAACTCTACTATACGAATGTACCGTATTGTACTTTTTATCAACCCTTTCAATGTCAGTCAGTCAGTTAAGTACCATGCGCGATACACGCTTTGGGCGATCATGTCTCGAAAGAGACATGACTGACTGGACAGAAGATTATCCCGCAGTAGGTTGCCATTGCTTTCTGCGGTAGATTGGTTGCCAACCATTGCTATAGAACCCAATCTGTCCTATTATTTAACCCATAACTAGAGGGAAGAGATGGATTAATACCTTTCCCAAGGGTATTTGCGAGTAAGTGAATGCAAGGAATTCCACTGGAATTCGAACAAAGGTAGAAAGACTGAGCAGGACGAATAATGCAGACATGCAAAAAGAAATAAAATAACTGACAGGACAACAAAGCTGCTTCCTGTTATGTCGTGAGTAAGAATAAATAACTCAACAACAGGAATAGGTTAATTGTTGTATTCCGTGAAAATAGTATTTACACAGGTTATTAGTATCCAATACAAGAATAAAGGTTAATCGTCTCAACCGTCGTAAGACGTAGTATGAGCAATGGGTACTTCCGGGTCGTCACCGGAAGTCTACGACTGACTTGTCGATACGGCTGCTCGGCACACTCCCCTACGTAGATGCCACCATTACTTTACATAGTAATGGAATAGTCCATTATAGACGAATAGGCGCGGACGTCCCAACACTTCCCAACAAGATCTGTAAAATCTAAGGATGGGACGATAATATTGGAGAAAGAGGAAATACTCCAGAGATAGGAAGAATATAGATAAGATAATTTCCACAACCGATAATGCACAAAGATGAGGACGGATCGGAAATATTAAAGTCCGAAGTGGAAGCTGCAATATCCAAACTGAATAAAAACAAAGCAACTGGTCCAGACGGCATAGTCATAGAGCTGCTGATCGCCCTGGATGAATTCGGCATGGAGAAAATTACAGAAATAATAAATGAAATTTATAATAGTGGTATAATACCAGACGACCTATGCAAGTCGATTTTTATAGCACTACCAAAAAAGCCAGATGAGTGCGAACTACACCGAACTACACCGAACTATCAGCTTAATGTGTCGTATCACAAAACTGTTCCTCCGAACCCTGATGAATAGAGCGAGAAGGAGAATCAGACTAGAGATATGACAAGAACAGTGTGGGTTCGTCAAAGACACTGGAACAAGAAACGCCATATTTATAATTAGGATGCTCTCCGAAAATGCAATACAAATGAAGAAGGACTTGTTTTATCGATTATGCGAATACGTTCGACAAAAAAGAATTGATGGAGATGCTCAGCAGCCTCGACATATTTAGGAAAGTCATTAGAGTAATTAAGAATCTCTATTAGCAGCAAACTGCCTGCATACTGACAAGTAATGAATTCAGCAGATTTACAAAGATAGAAAGGTGCGTAAGACAAGGATGTGTGTTTTCACCGGATCTATTCAACTTGTACAACTAGAATATTTTGAGAACCCTAGATGTTACGCCAGGATTTGTCATCGGAGGTCACAATTTAAACAACATAAGATACGCGAATGATACAGTGCTGATAGCAGACACGGAAAGGAAACTACAAGACCCCCTACAGAAGGTAGCTGAAGAGAGTAATAAGAAAGGAATAGAAATAAACTGCAAGAAAACAAAATGCATGGTCATTAGCAAAAAGAGCAAACCAAAATGCCAAATTCAGGATGGAGATAATAAAATCAAGCAGGTACAAAAATTAAAATACCTGGAAAGTGTTCTAACAGAAGACGGAAAGTGCGACACAGAGATCCGAAGACGAATTAACATGGCGAAGGAGGCGTTCCAGAAACTGAGTAAAGTATTAAGACACAGGAAAATTTCACTAGAAACAAAGAAGAGAGTACCGGATGGCTATGTGATGTCAGTTCTTCAATATGGCAGTGAATGTTAGACAAAATCATCAAAGATGAAGGAAAAAATTGAAGCAGTTGAAATGGGGTTCTACAAAAGGGTGCTGTGGATATCATGGACCGAGCATGTGAGCAATGATGAGGTTTTGGAAAGAGTGGAATAAAAAAGAAAATTAATATTAAGCATCAGGAAGAGACAACTAAATTTTCTGGGACGTGCAATGAGAAAGGAGGGCTTGGAGAACCTGATACTAACAGGCCAGATAAAGAGAAAAAGAGACAGAGGAAAGCAGCGGAGAACATATTGGAAGGACCTGAGCAGGTAGATGACAGAACTGGGGTTGCGTGTTGGTACAGGAGAAATTGTGCTAACAGCTACCAGGAATAGGGAAACGTGGAAGGCAATGATCGTCTACTTCCTCAAAATACAAGGCACATAGAAGAAGAAGAAGAAGAAGAAGAAGAAGAAGAAGAAGAAAATGATGAAGTGCTTTTACATTTGTTGCGGATATACAAGACTGTGAATGTACAGTACTGTATGAATATACTGTAGGGTATATTTTATCTTTTTTATACGATATGAATAAGTACTGCTGTGCTTACACCTGTGTTTTGAATAAACTGTACTGTATGAATGTACTTTTGGTGGATAGGAAATTAAGAATTAAAAGCAACTTTTTTCTTCATTTTTACAAAAATTTATAATGACTCGTGAAATTGGGATTTTTCCCCAAATAGAAAAAGGATTGACCATGGGCTTAAACAAAAATTCGAAACCGGATTTCGCAAGGAGATGTTAAATTAATTTTCTGACTAATGGAAAAAACTTAAGGATCCAGTGCGAAAAATCAAAATGACTATAAATGCTTTCGTCAGCGTCAGTCAGACAGTAAGATGGGGGCAACGAGAGAGAGAGAGAGAGAGAGAGAGAGAGAGAGACAACGAAAATGTAAAGGGGCAAATTTCAAGTCGATCCGGGAATAATAATAATGATGATAATAGTGAGAGAAAAAGGAGATGTAGAAAGCAAAGACGAAGGTAGCCAAGAAGACGGCGAAGAAGGACAATAATAATAATAATAATAATAATAGTGAGAAGAAAAAGGAGATGTACAAGGTGAAGACGAAGGTAGCCAAGAAGATGGCGAAGAAGGACAAAATAATAATAATAATAATAATAATAATAATAATAATAATAATAATAGTAAGAAGAAAAAGGAGATGTAGAAGAAGAAGACGAAGGAAACCAAGAAGACGGCGAAGAAGGACAATAATAATAATAATAATGAGAAGAAAAAGGAGATGTAGAAGGAGAAGACGAAGGTAGCCAAGAAGACGGCGAAGAAGGACAAAAATAATAATAATAATAATAATAATAATAGTGAGAAGAAAAAGGAGATGTTGAAGGAGAAGACGAAGGTATCCAAGAAGACGGCGAAGAAGGACAATAATAATAATAATAATAGTGAGAAGAAAAAGGAGATGTAGAAGGAGAAGACGAAGGTAGCCAAGAAGACGCGAAAAAGGACAATAATAATAATAATAATAATAATAATAATAATATATAATATATAAACATTATATAACATATTTATAACATATAAACTATTAACATCTATTTTAACAAAACAGACATATTTATTCTTAGAAAGAAATGACATGATACCGCTTGAAGAAAAAGGGTACAAACGTGGCTGTTATGGTTGTAAAGACCAATTGCTAATTAACAAAATGATCCTGGAAAACTGCTACAGTACAAAGAAAAATCTTAGTACTACCTGGATAGATTATCGAAAGGCATTCGATAGTGTGCCACATTCCTGGATTTTAAAGACTTTAAATATATACAAGATATCGCCTGTCATCATCAATTTCATTAAACAGTGCATGTCTATATGGAAAACAACCCTTTACCTCAATCATATAAATGGAACCTATAAGTCTGATGAAATAAACATCAAAAGAGGTATATTTCAAGGTGATTCTTTATCTCCCTTACTATTCTGCATATCATTAATAGCACTAACCAGTCAACTTAATAAGACAGAAGGTGGTTATAAAATAGGCCAAAAGAAAATAAGCCATCTATTTTACATGGATGACTTGAAGTTATATGCTAAGAATGATAATGAGCTGGAAGGTCTTCTGCAAACTGTAAAATGCTTCAGCGAAGACATTGGAATGAAATTTAATTTGAATAAATGTGCTAAAGCTACAGTTTTACGTGGATCAATACAAGAAACATCCTCAATTAGTTTAGACCCTGCTGTAACAATAAAAGAATTGAAACCAGTAGAAGCTTATAAATAACTAGGTGTAAATGAGAGCGAAAACATTCACCATAAAAAAAGAAAGAAATAGTGCGTAAAGAGTACTATAGAAGGCTACGAATGATATTAAAAACTGAATTATATTCACAGAACAGAGTTATGGCCATTAATAGCCTTGCAATCCCAGTTGTCCAATATAGCTTTAACATCTTAAACTGGACTCTAAACGACATCAGGCGAATGGATGCTAAAACAAGAAAGCTTCTTTCTAAGCATAAGATGCATCATCCAAAGGCTGATGTAGACCGTCTATACATACCCCGTAAAGAAGGTGGAAGAGGTCTTATTCAGCTGGAATTGTCATACAAGACAACAACTATTGGCTTACTAACATACATAGAAACAACAAAGGATTGGATGATACAATTAGTAAGGCAACATGAAGAAAGAAAGAAAAAATATTCAATAATAAAAGAAGGCAGTAAATACAAACAAGATTTACAGTTAGTAGACTCTGTAGAAAAGCAAAACAGAAGCCAAGAACCAACTATTGCGGCAAAAAATATGAAAATAAAAGCCAAATATAAAGCTCTCGAACAGATGAAACAGCGCTGGCAAGACAAACCTCTGCATGGCCATTATCCAGAACGTACCAACAAATCTAATGTTGACAAAGTTAATACTCATCGATGGTTACGTGCATCTGGATTAAAGTCTGAAACTGAAGGCTTTATTCTTGCAGCACAAGACCAAAGTCTTTTCACTAGAAACTTTCAGGCAAATATTATGCATAATAATATGGATCCAAAATGCAGGTTTTGTGATAAACACCAAGAAACAATAGACCACCTTATCTCAGGCTGTTCTGTGCTTGCCCCAAATGAATATAAAAATCGCCACGATAGAGTTGGGCAATATTTACATTGGGCAATGTGCAAACATTATGGAAAGGCTGTAAACAAACACTGGTATGAACATCACCCAGCCCGGTTACAGAAATAGAAGATGTAACCATTCTATGGGATTACACCATCTACACAGACAGAAAAATTGAAGCAAACAGGCCAGACATTATTGTTAAAAACCAGAAGGAGAAAACTTGTCTATTAATTGATATGGCTTGTCCAGCGGATTGTAACATAGCAATCAAGGAATTTGAAAAACTGTCAAAATATAAAGACCTGGAAATTGAAATAGAAAAAATGTGGAAATTGAAAACAAGAGTTGTGCCAGTGATAGTAGGTGCACTTGGAATGATAAAAAATGTAACAAGACAACACATTGAAAGAATCCCTGGAAACCCCAGCTTAAGAGATATACAAAAAATTGTCTTATTAAGTACAGCCCACACACTAAGGAAAACTTTATCTATGTAATGCTGGGGGTGATAGGGAAGATATAAAAACATGAAATGGAGTCATAACAACACGCCCCTACCTGCCTTAGGTCTCCCCGCAGACTTGGTTGGTAGTGAGACCAAAGCAGAAATCGAAATATGATGAACAATGACATAATAATAATAACAATAATAATAATAATAATAGTGAGAAGAAAAAGGAGATGTAGAAGGTGAAGTCGAATGTAGCCAAGAAGACGGCAAAGAAGGACAATAACAATCATCATAATAGTGAGAAGAAAAAGGAGATGTAGAAGGAGAAGACGAAAGTAGAAGAGAAGAAAACGGTGAAGAATCACAACAGTCTTAATAATAACAATATTAAATCAAAATAATGTGCCGACAAGCTGATGAAAAATATGTAGACAAAAAGAAAACAAGAAGACGAATATAGCTAAAAAAAAAAAAAGACTGCGAACAACAACGACAACAATAATAATAATAATAATAATAATAATGGCAAGAAATAAAAGCAGATGTAGAAGGAGAAGACGAGGGAAGACAAGAAGATATATTAATTATATTAATTACTACTACTACTACTACTACTACTAATAATAATAATAATAATAATAATAATAATGAGAATAAAATATGCAAAATATCTGAAGGTAGCATAGAAATCGTCGAAGAAGGACAACAATATCCATAATAATAATTATGATAATAGCAACAACAATGATGATAATAAGAAGAAAAAGAGATTTAGGAGAAGATGAAGTTAAGAAAGAAGAAGACGACAAAGAAGTACAACAACAACAACAACAACAATAAGAAGAAGAAGAAGAAGAAAGGGAAGTGGAAAAAGAAAACCAAGGTAGACAAGAAGAAATCAACGAAGGACAATAATACTAATTATAGTAATAATACCAAAGTCCTTTCACTAGGAAGTTTCAGGCAAATATTATACATAATAATGCGGATCCAAAATGCAGGTTCTGTGATAAACACCAAGAAACAATAGACCATCTAATCTCAGGCTGTTCTGTACTTGCCCCAAATGAATATAAAAATCGTCACGATAGAGTGGGGCAATATTTACATTGGAAAATGTGCAAACACTGTGGAAAATATGTAAACCAAACACTGGTATGAACATCACCCAGCACCGGTTACAGAAATAGAAAATGTCACCATTCTATGGGATTACACCATCTATACAGATAAAAAAATTGAAACAAATAGGCCGGACATTGTTGTTAAAAACCAACAAAATAATTGCTTATTAATTTATATGGCTTGTCCAGCGGATTGTAACATAGCAACCAAGGAATTTGAAAAACTGTCAAAATATAAATACCTGGAAATTGAAATAGAAAAATGTGGACATTGAAAAAGAAGAATCGTGCCAGTGATAGTAGGTGCACTTGGAATGATAAAAAATGTAACAAGACAACACACTGAAAGAATCCCTGGAAACCTCATTTTAAGAGATATACAAAAAATTGTCTTGTTAAGTACAGAACACACACTAAGGAGAACTTTGTCTATGTAACGCTAGGGATGTTAGGGAGATATGAAAAAAAAACAAGCAATGGAGCCATAACAACGCACCAGGACCTGACTTATGTCTTCTTGCAAACTTGTTAGTTAGTGCGACCATAGCATAATCGATTTATAATGAAAAATAACATAATAATGATAATGTTATGATTATATAACGAACTGAATTCACAAAAAAAGCCATAAATATATTGACTGTTCTTGTGGTGCTATCCAATCAATATTCCTACCTTGACCATGTCTTTGATTTTTGATTATTTTATATTTCTTCATTTTTTTTAATATAACGACCAGCGGGAAATGTCATGATGCCATTCATCACCTAAGGTCACTGGTTGGTCACCCGAAAGTAAATGAGTATACAACAGAAATACAAAGAAATACTACAAATACTACTACTACTACTACTATTACTATTACTACTACTACGAATAATAATAATAATGAAAAGAAAAACGTTTTCAAAAAGAGGAATCTAGCCAAAAATAATATTAATAGTAATAATAATATACTACACTTAGAAAAATCCATGATTTAAGTAAAAAAAAAAAATGGCGGACGTGAAGGAGTTTACCACCACTTTTAAATTTGTTGTTTTTATTTTTTTTTCTTACTTTTTTCAGTGGTCTTATCGATTACACTCTAAACTTTCTGATTGAGAAAAAAAAACTTGAAAAAATTTCAGTATTTAAACAATTGTAGCTGGGGTGCTCTGTTTTTCATACAACATTATAGTAAATCGATCCTCGATTTTGGAACCACTCGTCGGTACGAATTACCACCACCTGCAAATTTATAGATTATCATTTTTTTTTTCTATTTTCAGTGCAATCTCATCGATTAAACCCTAAACTTTGCGATTGACATAAAAAAAATTAAATTTCAACATTTAAACAATTTTAGCGTGTCGTGGGGGGCTCAGTTTTTCATACAACCTTATAGTAAATCGGTCCTGTGCAATTAACTTTTTTGCTTGAGCATATTCAATAACTGAAACCTTTGCGATATTTTTGAACAAAGCCATTGTTGGAGTTTCCGAGGAAAATGCCATCGTAAGAACAGAAGAAAACTTGAAAAAGACAAAAACAAGAGCATTAACTCGTCCAAAAAAAAAAAACACAAAAAAGACACAAAGCGACCCAAACACGAGTGGTTCCAAAATGGAGGATCGATTTACTATAACGTTGTATGAGAAACTGAACCCCCAACAAAATTGTTTAAATATTGAATTTGTTTTTTCAATTTCTTTTTTATATAATCGGAAACTTTATGCAATAACCGATAAGACTGCTTGGAAACAAGCTAAAAAAAAAAGAAAAAAAGAAAGAAAAACAACAAATTTAAAGGTGCTGGTTGTCTCCTTCAGGTTCGCCAGAAAAAGAGAAGAAAAAACACGGCTTTTGACAAGGTTTAACAATATTTCGACAGTATCTCTGTCTTCTTAAAGTCATGCATAAAAATTGTATTCAATTGCCAAAATATAAAAAAAACTCTACCAAAAATGATTTTGTTCAAACGTCGTTGGTCTTAAGAAAAACGGCTTCACTGGTAATCAATGCGTCAAAACGAATGAAATGCCGCCGGCGTGAAGGCATGAAACTGAAAGTTGCGTAATATCATGGGAATCTTGTTCATCTTGACATTTTCCGTTAGTTGAATTTTTTAATCGTTTCACGTTTAAAAAAATTCGCCGTATGTAAAAATCATATTTGCCCGCTCACGATATGAATATCTTGTCATTGTTAAACGTATCACTTTTCGGTTAACTCATTATTACACACATTAAACATTGAAGACAGACTTGCCACAAATATACAAGAATTACAAATGTAACCTAGTCTATAGAGCAACACGCTATCTACAGTTAACTTTCTTTAAATTTGATATCCACACACACACACACACACACATACACACACACACACACACACACACACATATATTGTGTGTATTTTGGCAGCATGTTTTCATTAATACAGGTTTCATTGAATAATATAGACAATAATTTATTTTGTGTAAGATCCGTTCGTATGATCTGATTAGCTTGATAGTGTTGTGATGGAAAGACGACAAGAAATCGCAATAATTGTTGATTTTTTTTATCAGGTCTGAGCCTTCGGCTTACATAAGCCATTATCAAAGGATGAACATTTAATATTCAGTGAACATAGAACATTTAAATTATTATTAACAGAGTGGAGTTATAAAGAGAAAATTAGACGGGTCCATTTTTTGTGTCGCACATGGCTGTAGGCCGAGAAGGAATGGTGGTAGTGGGTTTTTTGTTCAATTGAGTGTATAGTGGCATGAGGGATTGGTCTGGGAACTGCTGCTACTATGGTGTAGGGGGTAAGTATAATAACTATGACCTCTCCCGTCGATTATAGGCATTGAAGTATGTTAGTGGAGGTGTCGAAATTTATTTTATTTAGGTTAGGTTTAAACTGTTTGATTTAGATAGCTTCTAGAATTTTAAGTTTTCGTTTATTATTTTCTTGTCTAAGTATATGCGTATTTTCAACAAGTGTTTTCCTAAGAAGTGTGTGTTGATAGCCGTGGTGTTTAAAATATCGGAATATGTTAGAATTTTCATTTAAGTGCAATGTAAGTCTCCGCGAAAGCGAGTTAGTAGTATGTCCAATGTAGGTATTATTTAGTTTGTTAGAGATACATTCCCGAAAGGGGCATTTGAATTTATACACTACATAATAATAATGGCTTATGTAAGCCGAAAGCTCAGACCTGATAAAAAAATCAACAATTATTGCGATTTCTTGTCGTCTTTCCATGACAACACTATCAAGCTAATCAGATCATACGAACGGATCTTACACAAAATAAATAGACAGAACTTGTCTATATTATTCAATGAAACCTGTATTAATATATATATATATATATATATATATATATATATATATATATATATTGAAGAAACAAGTAGAAATTTAAGAAACGCATTTATGATTACAAAAAAGACCTCAGAAATAACAACTTATGCACTAGTCATACATATAAATATAAATTAAATCACAATTTTGATTTTAAAAATGCTACACTCATAAAAAAAAGAAAATAACTTTCTTAGAAGGAACATCCTCGAGAGTGTCGCCATTGAATATTACCCAAATATTAATCTACGCCCAAGCTTTCGCTCTATTTTTCCTTTCTTAACAGAATTACTACTCTCCTAAACAAACGTACACAGCAGTATGAAGAAATCAAAAGAAAATGGTTGAATCCGTCAGTTTTTCATGCTTTATTACGTCCATGATCGTTATATTACAACATTAAAAATTCCACAGTGGATAATTTTCGCGTTCTAATGAACACGAAGCATAAATGTCAACCCTTACACTTGAAGGAAAAAGAGAAAAAAATACAGTAATTTTTAGCAACACAGTTTTGGTGTTATTTATTTATTTATTTACTACAACTTGCACCACTGAAGATGATCTCGGAAGGAAATTGAAAGTGCCTGGGAACATTGACAAGTGGAAAACAAAATCAACTGTAAAAGTTACAGCTCATTTCTCACATCTTTCAATTGTAATACACGAAAAATTCTCTGTGAGTACAAACGGAATTTTAATAAAAATAAGCAGACAAATTGTTTTTAATTTATTTAATCTGTCATGCCTAAAAGAGCATTTTCAGCCTACATACTTATATATATATATATATATATATATATATATATATATATATATAAGAAGTTTGAAAATGATCCATAGTTTTTGACTTTCCAAGCGCTTTCATCCACTTCACTCACCATTTTCAAAGATGTTGCTTTTCCGATGTTATCTTATCTTCATATTTCGAATGTAACGTAATTTTCTTGTGTTCGAAAAAGACCCTTCTTTAAAGCTCGTGATGCACGAGGCTGGGCATCGCATAAGCGTCAGTCTATTTTCTTTTTTAAATTTTCACAACACGTTTTGAACTGTTAAATAAAGTAAGATTGATGGTAGGAGAAAATTGTATTATATGTAGTGCCTCTCTTATAGCGAGGTGTTTTTAATTAAATTGTATTTTTGTATTTTCATCTACAATTATTCTTAACGTCCTTAAAGTCTTAACGTCCTTAAAGTCAAAAATTATGAAACATTTTTAGACTCCTTGTTATGGTGCCCTTCTACGAGGAATGGACTCTTCCTCTTGTTAGAATTAATTACCTGCGTGACTTCTAAGGGCATTGAACAAAGAGTAATTAATGAGTGCAGTTAACTGCAGTTGACGACGGCTACTAGTCAGGCAATTAGCAGCGTAATAATACCTTCGGGCTTGCTTATTTCTATATTACTTATTCACTGACACTTTGTTTGAATATCTTGTTTCCTCTATATACTAATACACAGTTTTGAACCTACCATCTTGTTCTTCGTCTTACTTCCGGCACAAACCGATCACTAAAATTTTGCGGCGAAGTTTCACCAAAACTCCACAAAAAATTGGCGACAAAGATCCACAACACTCTTCCTTTTCGGGCATTTTCAACGAAATATGTTTAAAAGAGATTGCTGTTCAAATATCATATATATATATATATATATATATATAATGATAATAATAACAATAATAATAATAATGCTAATACTAATAATTGTTGTAATATATTTCAGTTCGTCTCGAAAAACCCACCGAGAACAAACTCGGAGGGGAAAAAAGGGGAAATAAAAAAAGAAACAAACTAAGTACATGAGCATACGTCAAAATAGGAAAGGAAAAAACCCCGAGACAAGAACCCTAACATTAAAGCGCTCAATACAATAGTAGAGCAACAAAGAAAGAATAAATCTAGTATATAGGTTATATATATATACATATATATATATATATATATATATATATATATTTTGGCAGCATTTTTTCATTAATGCAGGTTTCATTGAATAATATAGACAAGTTTTGTCTATTAATTTTGTGTAGGATCCGTTCATACCGTCTGATATACTTGATGGTGATGTCGTTAAAATGACAACAAAAAATCACAGTATTTGTTGAATTTTTTATCAGGTCTAAGCTTTCGGCTCACATAAGCCATTATCAAAGAGTAAATAATAACACACAGTAAACATAGAACATTTAAGCTATTAACAATAAAGATAATTGAATTGAAAATATAAGTCCATCCCTACCGTGGCGGATGGCCGAAGACAGTGACAAAATAGTGGTGTTGTGGTCCCTGGTCTGATTACAGACATTTGAGTACGTTGTTGGAAATATCGAAATTGATTGTATTCAAACCAGGTTTAAACTGTTTAATGTAGAGTGCTTCGAGGATTTTTAGTTTCTGCTTATTATTTTCTTGTTTGAGTATGTACGTGTTATCAACAAGCGTTTATGAACGGATCCTACACAAAATTAATAGACAAAACTTGTCTATATTATTCAATGAAACCTGCATTAATATATATATATATATATATATATATATATATATACTATTCAAAATAATAACTAACCAGACTCTGTAAGTATCTAAATCCTAGCTTTATACAAAGATAAATTTCAAGAAAAACGAATAACCGACAGAATCTAATTCCGTTAACATCCGTCGCACTAAGGCGTTGGATAAGAGGGGGGAAAAAAAGAAATCCTCGGAATAAAGACAAGACATACGATACTCCGCAGTAAAGAAAAAAAAACCCAAACGGAACCAACCACAAAAAAAGAAGAAAAAGTGCTCGATACAAATACAAACAAATGCAAAAGTACAAATGAAAAACAAATTTAGAGCAAAGACACATAAAGAATCACAAGATAGCCAAAACCTACCGCGGTTTCACACAACGGCTGACGAGCCGTTGTGTGAAACCGCGGTAGGTTTTGGCTATCTTGTGATTCTTTATGTATATATATATATATATATATATATATATATATATATATATAAAGAATAAATCTAAGTAAGAGCCAAGAGACCTACCAAGGTTTCACCATACGGCTCGTCAAGGGAGCCGACTTACCCTGACGAGCCGTAAGGTGAAACCTAGGTAGTTCTGTTGGCTCTTACTTAGATTTATTCTTTATATATATATATATATATATATATATATTCATTTTGAAATGATAATTCAACAGTTTTGAACATCGAAATTTGTTTTATATATGTATATATATAAAGAATAAATCTAAGTAAGAGCCAATAGACCTACCAAGGTTTCACCCTACGGCTCGTCAAGGGAGCCGACTTACCCTGACGAGCCGTAAGGTCAAACTTAGGTAGGTCTGTTGGCTCTTACTTAGATTTATTCTTTCTTTATATATATATATATATATATATATATATATATATATGTGTGTGTGTGTGTGTGTGTGTGTGTGTGTGTGTGTGTGTGTGTGTGTGTGATCTGTCACAAGCAAATTATTATGCAAGTAATATAAACCTCACTAACACGAAATTTAAAAAAATATGTTTGGGAAATTTTAAATGATTATTTTAAAATTACATTAAAAATTGAGTTAGATTTTTAAGTCGTATCAAGATGTTTCTTTAAAGTTATTATATTTCTTACGAAATCTGCGGCGTGACGTTTTAATGAAAAACTAGAAATTCACTTTTATCTGCAATAACACGGTAATAAAATCATTGAAAATAACTCAAAACCTATAACAGAACAAACTTCTTAACAACAGTCACACATTTTAATCGGCACTATTTGCCTTGTTCAGATTGTTTTCCTCATCTTTGTTGCCATATTCACGACATTTTAGCTCCGACATTACTTGACTAGAATTTTCGTGACTAGAATTTCGAACTCACAACTCTTTGGATCAAGTGACTGGATCCAACCAATGCTTTTAATCGCTGGGCAATGTGTTCTTGAAGAGTTCAATGCCTGGTTACAACATAGGTGAAAAAAAAAACGTAGAGAGTTAACATAAAGAGACATAACTGATGCTGAGACATTTGAAGGAGGCATGAGGCATAGAACTAGAATAATCTACCCCAGAGAACACAGTGAAAAGTTCAGTTTGAGATTCAAAACATCTGAAGAAGGTCGGAGCGTATAACGGCCGAAACGTCGTGAATATGACATCAAAGATGAGGACAACAGCCCGAACAATGTAAATATTGAAAATAATTACAATATCTCATCTCAGGAATATAGACAGATATTAAAGGTGAATATAGCAACAGAGCTTGTTCTTCCCTCGCTAATCCTACACACCCGACAGGTAGCGGTTGAACATTTTACTAAGGGTGAAAATCAACTAGTTTAAATTTGCTAAATATTGCTTCTAGTTTTTTCCAGTAATTGAAGTTAATGTGGTCGACATAGTAACTTCAGGTGGGCTGTATATATATATATATATATATATATATATATATATATATATATATATATATATGATTAAAGTAGTACGAGGATTTGAACAATTAAGTAATTCATCGAGCTTTTTATTCGACCTCAACAGAATGCAGAAGGCACTGGACGGCCGTTTCGTCCTATATTTGGGACGCTTCAGCTGTGCGCATCCACTACCAGGAATCGAACCTAGACAATTTTGTTTATTAAGCTGATGTCATACCAACGGGTTAAAGGAGCTTGGATGAGTTCCACCACGGAATTTGTGAACGAGCGGCGCGTCATCGAGTTTAATTCGTCACCTCATACAGTTGGTATGACATCAGCTTAATAACCAAAATTGTCTGGGTTCGATTCCTGGTAGTGGATGCGCACTGCTGATGAGTCCCAAATATAGGACGAAATGGCCGTCCAGTGCTTTCTGCATTCTGTTGAGGTCGAATAAAAAGCTCGATGAATTACTTAATATATATATATATATATATATATATACACACACACATATATATATATAGAGAGAGAGAGTGTGTGGGGGGCATATATATATATATATATATATATATATATATAGAGAGAGAGAGAGAGATATATATATATATATATAGTGAGAGTATATATATATATATATATATATACAAATGACTAAAGAAAGTGAGTAAAAGTGTGGAAATATATGAGTGAGAGATACACACTCTCTCTATATATATATATATAGAGAGAGAGAGCATATATGTGTTTAGAGAGAGTATATATAGATAGATAGATTTTATATATAGAGAGAGAAAATATATGTATAAACACACAGATTATATATGCATAGAAAGAGAGAATGAGTATATATATATATATATAATATCTATAAGTGCACTCATATATATATATATATATATATATATAAGTTCACTTTAGCGCTAATGCTCTTGGAAATATCCTGAATGTATTTCTTCTCTCCCCAACTATAGGTTAAATAATGTGTGTATAAAAAGAGAGAAGAACCGACATAAAGTGAGTGTGAATAATATATGAATGTGCGTAGTGTGGTAATTACAAAATGTTACACGATTCAGGAACAGTAAATTAATTTGCGGCAGAACAAGTGTTTTCATATTACTTACACCGTTGATACGTAGGTAGGTTGGCAAGAACTTCATTATTAATAAATAGATTAATATTATTATCACCAACTAAATTATCAAAGTCTTTCCCGCCATTGTGGAGACAAAAATGCCCGTATTATGGCAGTAATTGAGAGAAAAACGACAATAAAAACTTCTAAGTCGTGGGGTCGGACATAAATGAGGTATCTACATATATTTCGGCAAATTATTAGCCGACAATTGATAAGCAAATATTGTTCTGTATCGCTTTGCGTCAAGAAAATAAAAACTAACGGAACAAAAAAAAGATGGCGGAAATGAAAAACAATGGGTAATTACAGTTAGCCATATATGGCAATCGGCTTATCTACTTGACTAGTTTCAACACGGTCTCGCAGTCTTTCTCAGTTTATTTTTTTTATTCTTTTTTTATTCTTCTTTCTTTTGCTCCCCTTTTTTTTTAAGGTTCTCTCTTTCTTTCTTGTTTTACTTCTCCATCTGTTTCACTCTTTGTTTTCACTTTCTCTTTTTATCTTTCTCTCCTCATTTCTCTTTCAATTCCATTCTTTTTTTTTGCCTCTATCTCTGTTTCTCTCTCTCTGTTTCGTCTTCTCTTGCCATGTTTTTTCTCTTTCTTTCATTTTTTTTTGTGTCTGTCCTCCTCACTCACACTCTGTTTCTTTGCTCTCTATCTATTTGGTTGTTTTATTTTTTCTCTCTCTCTTTCTTTCTCTCTCTCTCTCTCTCTCTCTCTCTCACACACACACACACAACACACAACACACGCACAGTCTAGTTATTTTCTTTATTCTCTCTTTGTAGCTCTATTTTTTCTCTATTTCATCTTTCTCTCTCTCTCTCACACACACACCCTCTCTCACTGTCTAGTTGTTTTCTTTTTTCCCTCTCTATCTCTATTTTTCTTTTACTATTCCATCTCTCTCTCACTCTCTCTCTCTCTCACTCACTCTCTCTCTCTCTCACTCACTCTCTCTCTCTCACACTCACACACACTCACACACACTCAAACACACACACAGACAGAGTCTCCCACACTCGGTTTCTCGACCTCTCTTTCTTTGCTTTTTCACTCGGTTTTTATGCCCTCTCTATCTCTTTCTCTTTCTCTCTTTCTCTCCTTCTGTTTCTTTCTCTCTCTCTCTCTCTCTCTCTCTCTCTCTCTCACTGGGTCTTTTTTCTTTTTTTCACACATTTTTGTTTCTCTCCATTCTCTCTCTCTTTCTTTCTCGCCTTCTCTTTCTGTTTTTCACTCAGTTTCTATGCTGCTGATGCTCTCTCTCTCTCTCTCTCTCTCTCTCTCTCTCCTTCTCGCTTTCTCTTTCTCTCTCACTGACTGGGTCTTTTTTCTTTTTTTCACACGTTTTGTTTCTCTCTATTCTCTCTCTTTATCGCCCTCTCTATCTCACTCACACAGAATCACTCTCTTTCTTTCTCGACTTCTCTTTCTATGTTTTTCTCTGTTTCTTTGCTGCTCTCTCTTTCTTTTTCTCTCTTTCTGTGTTATTTTAGAGGTTGACAGAGAAATGACAACTGGCTTTCAGGACAAGACCAAACCATTTCTCTTCTGGATGGTAGTCCTGGGTATGATGATAAATTGCACCCCGGGGCAAAGCCTCAACTCTGTACATTTGAAGCTTCAAGAAATGTGTAACCACTGACCCGAGGTGGTAGCACCTGTTATGGATTTAGCTGTTGGTAAATAGTGAACCCACAATTAAAACAACATGCTATTAATGCAAAAAATACATTTTTTAGTAAAATGACTGACAATACATTTTTATACAAAATTTACCCTTATACCTATTTGTAGAATATTACCAACAATAAAATTTTACATTAAAATTACCAGTGCAATTTTATATAAAAATTACCAAAAATAAAATTATAGATTAAAATTGCCAAGAACACAATTTTATACTAAAATTACTAATGCAATTTTAAATAGAAATTACCAGCAATAATTTTATAGTAAAATTACCAACAATGTTACATTAACTCCAAAGATACAATTTTATATTAAAATTACCAGTGCGATTTTATATTAAAATTACCAAAAATACAGTATCAACAATAATTTGACATTACCAACAATAAAATTTTATTTTAAAATTACCAATGCAACTTTATATAGAAAATACCAAAAATAAAATTATATATTAAAATTACTAACAAAACAATTTTATATTAAAATTACCAATGCAATTTTAAATTGAAATTATCAGCAATAATTTTATAGCAAAATTACCACCAATGTTAGATTAAATCCAACAATACAAATTTTATATTAAAATTACCAGTGCAATTTATATTAAAATTACCAAAAATACGACTTCATATTAAAAGTATCAACAATAATTTTTTGTATTAAAGTTACCTAAAATAAATTTCTATATCAAAATAACCAAAAATAAAATTTTATATTTACCAACAATAAAATTTTGTATGAAAATTACCAACAATACAATTTTGTAGTAAAATTACAAAGACATACAATTGTGTTCAAAATATTTCGATTTTGGCCAAGAATCCAAGAATCAACCATGTTCTCGACGGTGATTCTATTCCTCTGATTTCTTGATCGTATCTCACACTGTCATATTATTGATGTGGACTACGTATTCGATGCCTCAAATGGCCGTCTAACATATCATTTCTCATGCATGTGTAACCCTATTTCCACGTAGACACACACACACACACACACACACACACACACACACACACACACACACACATATATATATATATATATATTGGTTTAATACAACGGAGTGAGGGAAATTGTTACTAGTGGTATTGTTAATTTTGCAGATTACAATATGAGTGGAGAGAAACATAAGCATAACAGATGATAAAATTGTTTATTGTCGATCGCAATATGAAAGCGGCTAAGAAACTGTGAAAAAATATATATTGCGATTTTGTTTTAAAATCCATCATTTTAACCCATAATAAAGCCTCATACAAATCTTAAGCTTAATCCTTAGCCTAATCACTAATCTTAATCTCAGTCCTAAAACCTACACATAATAAAAGGCTCTATGTAAATCATAAATCTAAACCTAACCTTGAAATAACAATCGAACACTAATCAATCCTAAAATTAAACTTGACCTGTAGTAACACCCCGAACCCAAACTCTAACCCTAAAACTTAACCCTAACCCTAAAACCTAAACCTAACCCTAATTCTAACTCTAAACTCTAACCCTAACCCTAACCTTGACCCTTACCTGACCCTAACGAAACCAAAAATAAGTCAATAACATAACATTAAAACTAACTCTAATCTAAACACTATTCCAATCTTAAAACTAAACACAAACCTAAATCCAAAAACTAGATATTAATCTGATTATCCATAGCAATAAATCTAACTCTATATACCTAATCCTAATTCTAAAATTAATATTATCCCTAACCGTAAACACAAACTGTAGCAGTAAACCTAACCCTAGGTTTAATACTAACCATAACCCTAGCCCAAAATTCGCACCCTAACCATAACTCTAATGATCTAATTCACAACCTAACCAAAGCACTAACCATAGGTATAATCCTAATCATTAATCCTTATCCTCACCATCTAAAACTAAAATTGTAACCCTAACCCTAACCATGAACCCCCACCCAAATTCTAACCCAAAACAAAACCGTAATTTTAAACAAAACTCTGAATATAGAGCTAACGCTAAAACCAGAAAGTAACCTTAACCATAAGCATGAATCCTCACCCCTAAATGTTATTAATGTTTTGTTTAATTTTCCAGTGTTCTCACATGTTTCCTTTTTTACCGGGGTTAAGGAATGTAAAAATGTACCATAATTATTAATTTTTCTAGCGCTTTCAGCCACGTCACTAGCCATTCTCAAGTATTTTATGTTTTCGATGTTGTTATTGTTTCTTCATGCTTTGACTTTAAAGTAATTTATTTTGTGTTTTTGAAAAGAACATTATTACAAGGCTCTCACGTGCCGGGTGGGCATCTTTTTATTTTAAAAAATGAGTTGAATAGTTCATTTCTACTATTAAATAATTTAGAGTTGATAGTAAGAGAGAATTATTTAATATGTAGTGCCTCTTTAATAGCCAGATTCTGTTGATACTGCAATTAAAATAGTATTCTTATATATATATATATATATATATATATATATATATATATATATTAAAAACTGTGAGAAGCCGTGGACGTTTTATTTAAAGTGTATATTTATTGTTTTTGTAATTATACATGTTATGAAACATTAATTGTCCATAATGGTGTTTGTGACGCTACACGTGTTTCGAGTCTAAAATTGACTCTCTTCAGGCGAATAAATTTGTGGTTTTTACGCTTGATTTTCTTCAAATATCTGGTTGCGAGTTTGTTTTATAAAGTTAATAGGAAGAATAGGAAAATAAATAAAATCAGTAAAACAAAATAAAGTAAGATAAAATTAGATCAAAATGAAATAAATCAAAATAACATAAATTAAATGCTGGCAATTTGAATGGTCTGTTTCCACATCAGCATGTGTTTAAATGGATAAACAGATAAATAAATAAACAGATGAAAGAGTCAAGTGTTTATCCCAATTTGAAGCGGCTTTGGTATGGATCCTTTTGTCGACGTGGTTTATATTTTAATGGGTCATTTAGTTGTCTTTTATAGCTTTGACGGTGTTTTGAATTTGGCGTGTGTGTGTGCGAGTCTGTGTTTCTGAGTGTGTGGGCGTTTTTTTATTTATTTCGTCTGTATATTTTGGGATTTGTTTATATGGGTTCCGTGTTATTTTTTTATTCGACGAAAATCAAAGGTAAAAACCACAAATTTATTCGCTTGAAGAGAGTCAATTTTAGACTCGAAACACGTGTAGCGTTACAAACACCATTATGGACAATTAATGTTTCATAACATGTATATTTACAAAAACAATAAATATACACTTTAAAGAAAACGTTCACGGCTTCTCGCACTTTTTATTCTATACTAATTTCTCTCGTTGGAATAACACTATTTCTTTATTCTATATATATATAGATATATATATTAAAATATATTTTCAAAATTCAAAAATGTTGAATGAACATTTCAACATGAAATCCCTAAGAGAAAGGTCACGCCTCCATAGCAACAGTCCGTCTATATCAAAATGAGAAAAAATAAGATTAAAAAGAGAAATAAAAAAATTTTTAAAAAATGATAAAGAAATGAAAAAATAAAAAATAAATAACGGTTAAGATTTGAGGAATTTACGTCACAAAAAGTTTTTTTGAAATCAGTCTATTTTTGGTTTTTACTTTTTGATAGAGTTGTAAGTGATGAGATGGGAAATTTGGCATGTCTAGCTTAATAGACGAAAATGGTTAAGGAATGGGACGTCGTTAAATTGAGGATTGGGTTAAACAAAACAGAACAGAAAGGGAAGGGAAGGGAAGGGATATAAAAAATGTATAGAGAAAAAAATAAAGAAGGGGAAAAAAGAAAAGAAAGAAAAAGGAAAAAAATTTAAATAGAAAACGCTCGATACGTGTCAAAACAAACAATAACTTTAAATGTTTAAAGGGGTTAAAGTTTTAGAAAAAAGAGACTTATTTGAAAAAGTATATTAGGGGATTTCATGTTGAAATGTTCATTCAACATTTTTGAATTTTGAAAATTTATTTTAATTTATATTGGCTCTGTAATTTTAATTACATTGAGCTCTCCTCCTGTATCATTTTTTAATATTAAAATTTTTAATATTAATTAGGATCAGGTTCTTGGAATTTACCTTCCTACTTTTCCGTTCCGGATTAAAGTAATTTAATAAAATAAAAACATAAAATATATATATATATATATATATATATATATATATATATATATATGTATGTATGTATATATATATTATTATCATTATTATTATTATTATTTGTGTTATAAATAATCTGTAAAAAATGTTATAAAGTTTAATATACCTAGTTCCAAGTATAGTTATTGAATTATTTTTTACCACAAAATTTGCAACTATTTTAGATGGATCGGAAGGGGTGGACCATTTTATTGGCCTCCACGCTCGCCTGATTTGACTACATTTGTTTTATGAGGACATGTGAAAACAATTGTGTATGCAACCAAACCTAGTTCATTTGAAGATTCGAAAGCTAAAATAACTAATGTGATTTCTGGCATTACTGTAAATCAGTTGGCAAATGTTTTCCATGAACTGCAAAATCGTATTACCCTTTGTATTGCTAATGATGGATGACATTTGAAAACTTAAATAAAATTTTAATAAAACCTTAAAAATTTAGATTTCTTTCTTTTTAATACTTTTTACAAATTATTTTTACAATTATTTTTTATTATTTTTACATTATTTTTTATTATTTTTACAAATTATTTTTACAATTATTTTTTATTATTTTTACATTATTTTTTATTATTTTTACAAATTATTTTTACAATTATTTTTTATTATTTTTACATTATTTTTTATTATTTTTACAAATTATTTTTACAATTATTTTTTATTATTTTTACATTATTTTTTATTATTTTTACAAATTATTTTTACAATTATTTTTTATTATTTTTACATTATTTTTTATTATTTTTACAAATTATTTTTATAGCAAATACAAATAAAGTTATATATATTTTTTATAGTGCACACGAAACTATATGGACACCCTCTCTCTCTCTCTCTCTCTATATATATATATATATATATACACATATATATATATATGTGTGTGTGTGTGTGTGTGTATATATATATATATATAACTGTGCATATGTAAACGTAGCAATCCTACCTGCAAACCCTATCATCTAACCCTAAAATTAGCTCTAACACTAATCCTATAACTCTAAGACTGACCCTACATATAACCCAGCCCCAAATCAATGCATAAACATAAGCCCTAACCTTAACTGCCGCCCTAAAACCCTAACTCTTACCTAATTGTTGAAATCTAACTCTAACTCATATAATTCAGCATAAACCTAAAGCTAACCTTAATCCAAACTCTAACCGCAAATACAAATCCTAACCTTAAACTTAGCCCTAAGCCTAAGCTTATAACTCTTACAAAAACGCCAATTGTTAAGCCTTTAGCCTAATTCTATCCTTAATCCTAATCATCTAACCATATTGCTAAAAGTTCAGTTTAAAAACTGTTTATTTAATAGTTACTCACAATTCGAGGATGTGCGTTGTGGTACAGTAGATATCGGCTCGGAACGAGAAACCGGGGAGCCGAGTTCGAATTCCAGTTGAATCCATTGTATTCACTTACGCGCAAATACCCTTGAGAAAGGTATTAATCCGTCTATTCCTTCCAGTTATGGGTTAAATAGCAGGACAGATTGGGTTCTATAGCCTTGGTCGGTAACCAGTCTACCGCAGAAAGCAATGGCAACCTACTGCGGGATAATCTTCTGCCCAGTCAGTCATGTCTCTTTCGAGACATGATCGCCCAAGCTTGTATCACGTATGGCACTTTAACTGACTGACACAGTTCTCCAAAAAAAAAAAAACAAAAAAAAACACATTTTGAACTAGACTTGTTTTAAGCTTATTCTCTCGTCCCTTCGAAAACTGCTTCTCTTTCCACAATTAAAAAAAAAAAAAATTGGTAACAAAATTTCTCTTGTGAAAAGTGACTTGTCATCTCTCCACGTAAAGTGCATGTATAAATATTTAACGAAAATTCATGGCGCACTTTCGAATTACGATCAGGTTTTGTTCGACAATAAAAGAATCATCTGTCAATCAAAATGCAAAATTAAAAAATTAAAAAAAAAACCGTTAAAAATTTTGAAGACCGACCACATCAAATGGCAAAAATATACTACGAAGAAACTTTTCTCTAGTCTCAGTGCTCACGTATTAAAATGCCTTTTAGTCAATGCTCGCTAAAATCTATTCCAACAATATATGAAGCAATGCACATTGCAAATGCTAGATGTGCTAATGTCATAAATGTAACAATATCTGTCATCTTCCCATAATTGTAACTTCTCCGAAAATTTCTTCACAAGTTTCCCCACGTCATCAACCGACTCCTGTGGGAATTTATATATATATATATATACGTAAAAAAATCACAAGATCGCCAAAACCTACCGCGGTTTCACACAACGGCTCGTCAGCCGTTGTGTGAAACCGCGGTAGGTTTTGGCGATCTTGTGATTTTTCTACGTGTCTTTGCTCTACATTGCTTCCCCTTTGTTATTCCTCTTTGGTTAGTTCTGTATCGAGCACTTTTTCTTTCTTTGTGGTTGGTTCCGTTTGGGGTTTTTTTCTTTACTGCGGGGTATTGTATGTATTGTCTGTATTCCGCAGTTTTCTTTTTTTTTCCCCCTCTTGTCCAACGCCTTATAGCGACGGACAATAACGGAGTTAGATTCTGTCTGTTATTTGTTGTCCTCAAAGTTTATTTTCGTATAATTTTAGGATTTAGATACTTACAGAGTCGGTCTTGTTATTATATATATATATATATATATATATATATATGTGTGTGTGTGTGTGTGTGTGTGTGTGTGTGTGTGTGTGTGTGTGTGTGTGTGTGTAAAGAATACCTAGTGAGCCAGACAACCTACCTAGGTTTCACCTAAACGGATCGTCAGGGAAACTTGTGAGTTGATTGCTCGTGTCGAGGGTTTTTTTACGGGGCTACGTGCTGACTCGGTCCGAACTCTTCTGACTGATGTTCATGTACTTAGCTCTTTCTTTTTAAAACCATTTTTCCCTTCTTCGTAGATCCGTGGAAAGTTTTTCGACACGAGTATAGTTATTATTTCTTTTATATATATATATATATATATATATATATATAATAGAATGTTCCGAAGATTAACAAAACGAAATTAACAACCAGTATATTTAATTTATTTGTTTTAACATTATTTATTTTATCAATATTCGTTTTTGAGTAAATATTCTGTTTTTAATTAAACAGTATATTTATAAATATATTTATATCGGCCTGTTTATTTCTGAGAAATTTTGCTACGAAAGTGTGTCATTTGGCAGGATTTGAAACCATTTGAGCTGGTGCGTTTTAGACTCTTCGACCATGTAGAATCATTCGTGGTCGAATGTTCTTAGAAGCATCAGATAAATTGGTGGCTTTCCTTATGTTGTTAGGGGTCGCAGGTTCTAATCCAGCCGAATGATACACAATTTCGAAAGAAGTAGATAAATGTATATACTGTTTAGTTAAACACAGTACATCTACTTAAATACGAGTATCGATGAAAAATAATGTTCAAACAAATTAATTATGTATATATATCTAAACTTATTTATAAATGGAACTTTGTCTCTGTGTGTGTCTGTGTCTGTGTGTGTCCGTTAACTATAGACTCCGAAACGGCTGAATCAATTTTCTTGAAAATTTACACAGTTGTCCTATAAGCGTCTGCGATTGTTCTTAGCTAGGGTTTGTGTCGAGGTAACCCCGATAATTATCGAAAATCGATAATCGAAAACTTCGGGTTATAGAAGGAGTGGTCCGATTTTAATCAAATTTCATACACTCATAGACAAAGACATGAGAAACGATATTCAGAAGTTTCAAGGTTGCAGTTCTTACAATAGTGCAGAAAATCGATAATACATATATATAGAAAAGGCAAGATGTTTGTGTGTGTGTCTGTTTATCTGTCTGTATGTCCTTTATACAAATCCACAATTCTTATCCGATTCTCACCAAACTTCACACAAATATTTTTTAGACTGAGTCTGAGCTCCAGGACCATGGAATAGTTTTAAAGCTTTCATTACACCCGAGCAACGCCGGGCTATACTGCTAGTATATTCCATAACACAAACTCAAAAACAATGTTCAAACAAAAGAATTATGTATATATATATATATATATATATAATCCATAAACCATATCAATAATCTTAATTTGATTAATAAAAAAAATGGTTTAATGAACACATGCTGTCATAGAAGAAAATACTTAAATACTTATACCCATATTGATATAGTTTGCTTGATACGTTTGCCCTTTTCTTTCCCATTCTTTTTTTTTTCATTCTTTCTTTTACGTCACCATATATATATATATATATATATATATATATATATATATATATATATATATAATGACGTAAATTAATACATATATAAATATTAGGGTGCACAAATGTATTATTATTATTCAGGTGTTAATAAAACAGTGCTCAATGTATGAACAAAGTTGTATTATATAAATATTAATAAATATACATATTCTCCTACGTCTATGGCACGACTCGGAGTTTCAAGCGTTATGCAATCATCAGGTGCATATTTCAAACTGACAGTTTAATAGATTTGATTTTAAATTCGGTAGATGTTCATGGGAATTAAATCTTATAAAGCTAAGTTACTGCTTTTTTAATAACAAGTTTAAAAATCTCAATATTATATCTAAGGTGACATCTAGATAAAAATATAAGACTTAAATAAAACATAAAAATATTAGAAATAATAAAATGTAGGTAGAAATTGTATAATGTGGACATTGAAGTCAACACCTGAGCGAAAGCCTATTAAATGCTACATGCAGTATTAAGGCCATGTGCAAATATACTTTGATGATTGCGCTTAGCATGAAACAGACTCTGGGGGTTGACATCAATGTCCAGTTTGATATTTACATATGCTCTATTCAGAGTATTGAGCATTTTAACCTATAAATATAGCATACCTTAAAACTGTAATTTATCACACACACACACATATATATATATACCGTCCTCCCCATACAAGCCTGTTTCGCTGTATCACAGTTCATCAGTATGGATATTCATACATTTGCTTCTGGCTAGGATCGAAACTCGACTGATTTGGTGTCAGTCGGTGTCGCTAACCTATAAGTGATCGATACCGACTTAGCACACCGTCTGCAGTCACTCGTTCACCGGCGTGACTTGGCTTCACTGTATCTCTACTATAAATACTTTCACGACTTCTGCTCCGACGAACTTAGATTACTGGTGCCCCCAAGGTATGAATTTGCACGAGATACTAGATTAGCTACTAGGTCCCACACTTTTTCTGTGAAACAGATAAGATGTAACCGCAATTTCTACTCCAACAGCTTCTTTCCTCGCACTTCCCGCCTGTGGAATTCCTTCCATGTAAGATCAATAGACACCTCCTAACACACTAACTCGCATCCATTCTCTCAAACACTCTTCCCATCTACCCAACCCCCATCCTCGCTATCCTTACTCGTCTATCACCCTCCTTCTGACATTTCCTATAGCTAACCACTCTTTCCAATCACTTTCCCCTAAGTCACCCCCTGCGCAATTATGGCAATGGAATGCCTTGCTTGGGGTGAAATGATTAAAAAAAAAAATAGAAAGGGTGTTGAAGGATTTATACCTGTGCATATAACGAAAGATTACGCATAAGACGAGGCCGAAAATCGAACTCGTCCCGCCAATTCCCTCTTAGCCGATCTTTCACAGTAATATTGGAATCCATTAAACCAGCTTCCCTCGACATCTCATTCAACCATCCGACCGTGCATAGAATACTGTTGTCATATATGATCAGGCGCTCCTGCTGTTCATCTCAGGGTTCTCGACAGGCTGCAAAGAAGAATCTGTAATGTGACTGGTCCTGACCTGGTGGCCGACACCAGCCACTTTCTCACCGACAGTACATAGCTTCTCTCTCACTTCTACATACATTCCCATGTCTTCAGCTCTGACGAACTTAGGTCACTGATGCCCCCTCCTCAGTTAGATCAACCAAATGCAGCCGACAATTCTACTCCACCAGCTTCTTTTCTCGCACTTCCAGCCTCTGAAACTTCCTTCCGTATACTTGCTTTTCTGACGGCTACAACCTCCAAGAATTTAAATGCAATGTCAATTCCCATCACTTGAGGCCTGTCCAGTCTACATCACCCCGTGTATCTTGCTCTTTTCTTTTCTATCTACCTTCGCAAATGTCTTCACACCTGTGTTCCCATCCTTCTCTTGCCCTTTCTCTGACACCCCACTGTAACTGGTTCGTCTTTCTCTTCACTCTCCTCCTGCCTAAACTTTAACTCTCTAATGTAGACCCCCTGCGCATCAGTCGCGATACCGCCTTGCTTGGGGGTAAAATGCTTAAAAAAAACTAAAAATTTGTACACACACGCGCGTGCGCGCACGCAAGCAGAAATACTCACACACACGGACATATATATATATATATAGAGAGAGAGAGAGGCGGAGGGAGAGACACAGAGAAAGAAAGAGAGAGAGAAATAACGGGGCATTTCGTAGTGCAATGGTTAGCAAGCTTTCATGGTAGATCAGTTACGATTGAATAGTGATTTTGAACCTCATTGAGTGCTCAAAGCTTTCGGCCTTGAAGCATATCTAAGCTACGCTTAGAAAATCACAATATATAAATAAGTGACACGAAGTTTGCTTTCAAGAATGAAAGAAAATGACGACAATTGGTGTTGGTAACAGTCTCCATATTTATTTTGCTGACA
>JBBBDQ010001237.1:207500-245000 GCA_037127315.1 Ascarosepion bandense
ACGAAGATTAACGAAACTTGGTTATAAACAAACGACAATTTGAAATGATTTGTTTGAACATTATTTTTTATCGATACTCGTATTTAAGTAGATATTCTGTTTTTAATTAAACAGTATTATATATTTATATCTACTGGCCTGATTATTCACGATAAATTTTTATTACAAAATGTGTATCATTCGGCAGAATTAGAACCTAAAATAAAAATTTATCTTAAATAATCAGGCCACTAGATATAAATATATAATACTGTTAAATTAAAAACAGTATATCTACTTAAATATGAGTATCGATCAAAAAAATGTTCAAATAAATCATTTCAATTTGTCGGTTATTTATAACCAGGTTTCGTTAATATTCGTTAATTTCCGTAACATGATGATTATCGTAAATAATCAGGCCAGTAGATATAAATATATAATACTGTTTAATTAAAAACAGAATATCTATTTAAATACGAGTATCGATAAAAAATAATGTTCAAACAAATCATTTCATATATTGTCATATGAATAAAGTGTCACCGCTGACATTTAAGTTTGAACAGGGATGTCCAGAAAACAAACATAGTCAACCTCATTTTAATGCAAATTTTTTTAAATACAAACATACTATTTAAATCACAATATCAAAAGCTCCTCGCAAAAGAGAGGCACTATATATCAAACAATTTTCTCCTACCATCAACCTTACACTATTTGACAATGGAATGGAGTTTTAAAGATGTTTTTAGAATAAACACATGATGCCCGCCTTACGTATCACGTGACAGATTTAAAGAACTCTTCTTTTCATAAAGCAAAAAAAAAAAAAACTGAAAAAATTACGTCACAGTCAAATATGAGGATATAACAACACCGGAAAAAATAACAACCTTGAAAATGGCCTGTGAAGACGCTGAAAGCGCTCGGAAAATTCAAAATCAGGGAACATTTTTATATTCCTTATCTCCGGCAAAAACGAAACATGTTAGAATACTGGAAAAATTTAACAAATCAAAATAAAATCTTCTTTGTCGATCGTTTTTAACGAAACATGTATAAAAGAAAGATGGCTAACCAAATATACATTAATAAATATGTATGTTTCATATGGAAATATTTCGTCTTTCTATTTTTATACTGACCTTTTCTAGTTCCCTAATCAGTTTCTTGATGTTAAGATGAAATTCATCAAGGAAGGCGCCGTATTTTTTTCTAAAGCAAATACATTTGATCTTTTCTAAGATCATCTTTAGGGTCATCAATTCCACATTCCATTGTGGTTATGGTTTAAAAAAAAAACGCGTTTGAATGCGCTCTGTTATCGTTATTTTAAAGATTTTAATTCTTCCATTGCATTTATAGAATTTCGAAAAACAAATATTCTAATATAAGGGAGTCGACCAAACGCTGCCGTGCTTGAAAAGGACCTCCAATCCGTCTGGGGTAGGAAATGGCTAGTAAATTTCAATGCTTCTAAAACGAAGCTGTTATCAACTAACCACCATAGACAATCACATCTACCTCCCATTAGCATGGGACAGGCTAGCCTCCCAGAGAGTAAAATACTACGCCTCCTTGGCCTTACACTTTCGGCAGACTTCAAATGGAATGACTATATCGAATCCATTGCCAAATCTGCCGCTATGAAAGTCGGCTCTCTGTGCAGGGCCCGGAAGTTTTTCCCACCTGAATCTATTCTGCACATATACAAATCTACCATCCGCCCGTGTATTGAATATTGCTGCCATATCTGGTCGGGTGCCCCTGCTGCTCTCCTTGGGCTTCTTGACAAAATACAAAGGACGATCTGTAACGTGGTTGATACTGACTTGGCAGACCGGCTGCAACCACTCTCTCAGCGGCGTGATGTGGCTTCCCTGTGCCTCTTCTACAAGTACTTTCATGGCTTCTGCTCCGATGAACTCAGAGCACTGGTGCCGCCTAAGCAGGAATTTACACGAGATACTAGATTAGCAACTAGGTCCCACCCTTTTACAGTTAAACAGATAAGATGTAACCGTAAATTCTACTCCAACAGCTTCTTTTCTCGCGCTTCCCGCCTGTGGAACTCCCTTCCACAAGTCTGCTTTCCCGACAGCTACAATCTCCAGGTGTTTAAATGTAGGGTCAATTGACACCTCCTATCACTCTAACTCCCAATTATTCTCAGAACACTCTCATCCACCCAACCCTCATTCTCGGTATCCTTACCCGCCTATCACTCACCCTCTGACATTTCCTATATTTAATCATCATTTTTCCACTTTATGTACCCCCTGCGCAGTAGTGGCAGTGACATGCCTTGCTCGGGGTGAAACGCTTATAAAAAAAAAAGAAAAAAAGAGTTCTTAGAACTGCAAATAGCTTTAAAATTTTGTAATACGTATTTTAATACGTTATATGTACTTCAATATTGTACATCACAAAAATAATAAACAAAAATTCAAAACGTCTAGGTCACTATATCAAAAACAAACAAACAACACTCAACAAAATTTATTACGCTTGTGGCATCATAGCCATTGAGCTCGTTAAGCAGGCTAGTATGCCACTACTCTTTATGATAAACAAATTCAGTAGATCTGTCTTCGGGTGACTATTTACGCTGTTACACTCCAATTGAGCACTATGGAGGAAAAGTAGACTTTGAAACCAGCAGTAGCTACTCACGCATCTACGCATCGTTCATTCAGTAATGAATTTGAACACTCTCGGCCTCCTCTACCGAGCTCAGAGGTAGAATAGCCAACTGATGTCTTTTCGGTCGGACTTCAATCCTAGCTAGAAGCAATCGGATATCTAACCGTACTGATGAGCTGTGAGACAGCAAAACAGATCTCTCTGTAGAACATATATATATATATATAGACATATATATAGAATAAGTAAACAAAAGTAATATACACATATATATATGACATTTATTTACTTATCCTTATATATATATATATATATATATATATATATATATTGCTTTTTTATATGCATAAATATATATATGCATAGAATAAGTAAAGAAAATAATCTATCTATCTATCTATCTATCTATCTATATATATATATATATATATATATATATATATATAGTCATCCGCAGATAAATCTGTTTCGCTGTATCACAGCTTATCAGTACGGTTAAACATCCTATTGATTTTTACCCAGGATGGAAACCCGATCGAACTGGCGTCAGTCGGCTCTTCTACCTGTGAGCTACGTGCGCTCGATAGAAGGAGGCAGACTTTTAGCGTATGTATCATACGCCAAGTAGCCAGAGTGCTCTAATTCATTACTGAATGAGCGATGCGTAGATGCTAGAGTAACTACTGTTTTTCAAAATTTACCATTCTTCCAGAGTGCTCAATCAGGGTGTGAGAACGTAAATAGTCATATTTATTCATATATATATATATATATATATATATATATATATATAATAAGTAAAGAACAGATAAGAAAGAAGCGTCGTTAAACTAACGATTCACTTTAACAAGATTTTCAAATGTTTTTTAAAGACAAATGTTTTCGTCTTTAGAAAATCATTGAAGAAAAAAGAAACAAAAGCTTAATGACGTAATTCCAGAAATTTGAAAACAATGTGCTGTACAGCTTGGAATTTGTACTGGTACCTCCAATACGAATATTTCAGAATGTCTGTGAGTAGCCTTTGAGATTTCACTCGACTGATCGACTCAGTCGATTAAAATCTTAATTGACCGATTAAAGTGTATTGCTTTACTCGCCCGCGGTCGATTAAAAATCTCGCAAAATAAAAAGGAAATCTGATTTCTTTTACAACCCAAAAGTATGCCATTGAAGATTCACAAGTTATTTAGAAGGATCTACGATGACATAATTGAACTCTTGGCTTTTATCGTCGCACCGAAAAACAAATTATACAAGTAATTAATTTTTTAGGAAATCTTTGAGAAAATCAGATTTGTTTTTTTTTTATCATCTATGAGATGGAGGTTGTAGTCAAACAATAATATATATATATATATATATATATATATATATATATATATATATATATATATATATATAACTGCAAAATTATCACTATACTCGCTCCGAAAAACCCTCCGCTTATATACGCGGAAGGAAAAAATGGTTGTAGAAAGTGACAGAGCCAAGCACACGAACATCAGCCAAAGTGATTTAGACCGAGCCAGTACGTAGCCCAAAGGAAAAACCCGAGACGAGCAATCAATAACAAAAAAGACAACGTTCCCTGAAGATCCGTTTCGGTGAAACTTTGGTAGGTTTGTTAGCTCACTAGGTTAATTTACCGATATATATATATCTTAGTCATCCACATGCAGGCCTGTTTCGCTGTATCACATCTCATCAGTGTGACTAGACTTCCACTTGCTTCCAGCTGAGTTCGAAACTCGACCGATATATATATATATATATATATATATATATATATATATATATATCTGTGTCTGTGTGTAATCTGTACAGATTGTGATAGATATATAGATAAATTTTGAAGGTACTGTGATAGATAGATAGATAGATAGATAGATAGATAGATAGATCTGAACAGACTGAGATAGATAGATAGATAGATAGATAGATAGATAGATCTGAACAGACTGAGATAGATAGATAGATAGATAGATAGATAGATAGATAGATAGATAGATAGATAGATAGATCTGAACAGACTGAGATAGATAGATAGATAGATAGATAGATAGATAGATAGATAGATCTGAACAGACTGAGATAGATAGATAGATAGATAGATAGATAGATAGATAGATAGATAGATAGATAACATATGAACGGACTAGATAGATAGATAGATAGATAGATAGATAGATAGATAGATAGATAGATAGATAGATAGCATATGAACGGACTGAGCTAGATATAGATATAGATAGATAGATAGATAGATAGATAGATAGATAGATAGATAGATCTGAACAGACTGAGATAGATAGATAGATAGATAGATAGATAGATAGATAGATAGATAGATAGATAGATAGATAGAAAGAAAGATAGATAGCTAGATAGATAGATAGATAGATAGATAGATAGATAGATAGATAGATAGATAGATAGATAACATATGAACGGACAGATAGATAGATAGATAGATAGATAGATAGATAGATAGATAGATAGATAGCATATGAACGGACTGAGCTAGATAGATAGATAGATAGATAGATAGATAGATAGATAGATAGATCTGAACAGACTGAGATAGATAGATAGATAGATAGATAGATAGATAGATAGATAGATAGATAGATAGATAGATAGGAAGAGACAGGTGTAGGCAGAAACATAGATATCAGAATGAGGTCGAAAGATAGGAACACAGCCAGATAGATAAATAGATGGATGGGACCATCTTACAGCTTTTTCTATCGATCAGGGAACGCTGTAAATATTTTTTTCAACTTCCGCTTGCGTCAAGACTTAAACAGGATTGCCATTACGACATTTTTTGTCTTCTGATTCAATAAGAAACAATGTTTCGTAGTTTTGTTGTTGTTTTGTAGCCTTTTTTTTGTAATTTCCATTCATTTCGCAGCTGTTTTCACCCTGACTTTCGCTGGGGCCAAATTCGAAAAACATAAACACAGCTGGTCTTTAGACGGCCTAGTCTAGTTGAGGTGGTGGGGAGATTGTAGAGCGCCAAATTTTGGCTCTTTTACTGGGCTCAACGTACAAGGGCGTATATATATATTATAAATTATATTTTAGAACATCTACATAATTTCTTTATATATCCACTACAAATGGTACATTTGTTTCGACATTGAAACTCAATGTCTCATCAGGCGGTGTGGATAGGAATGGAAAGCCTCTTTTCTTATATTTGGTCAGTTGTGTATGGGATGTTGGTGGGGGTTAGTGCTAAGGGAACAAATCTCGTGAAGTTTCAATGTCGAAACACATGTACCATTTATAGTGAATATATAAAAAATTAAAGACTGCGTTGTGCAAGATACATCGAGTTTTGCTATCGATGAGGAAAAAATGAATGTTGTTACAATATATATATATATATATATATATAGCGAGAGAGAGAGAGAGATTGTGTATTTGGGAAACAATCTCTCTTTCATGCAGGTTTTATTAAAAATGATAGACAAGGTATTGTCATTCATTCAGTTAAGTGCCATACCTGATACATGCTTTGGGCGATCATGTCTCGAAAAGAGATGACTGACTGGGCCGAAAATTATCCCGCAGTAGGATCCCATTGCTTTCTACGGTAGACTGTTTGCCAAGCAAGGCGATAGAACCCAATCTGTCCTATTATTTGACCCATTACTGGAGGAAAGAGACGGAATAATAACTATCCCAAGGGTATTTCTGCTGAAAGTAAATGCAAGGAATGCAACAGGAATTCGAACGCGGCGCTCCGATTTGTCGTTCTGAGCCGATATCCACTGCATCACAATGCACATCCCTGCACCACAATGTCATTCATTTTTTTAAAAAACTTAATGTTAATAACTTCACTGTTTTAATGAAGACTGCATATATATATATATATATATAAATATATATATATCACCCCAAGCATTTTACTGCCACTGTTGAGCAGGGGATTATATAGGAGGTAAGTTATGAGAAAAAGTGACAGTTTACAGGGGGTGTCAGGAAGAGGGTAGGAGAAGGATGTGAATACGGATGAGAGTGGACGAAGAAAGGAGCATGAGAGCGAGACGGAGAGAGACAGGATACAAGTTAGTGAGATAGGAGATTATTCACTTTACATTTGAATTCTTGAAAATTGTAGCTGCCGGGAAATCAAGTAAACTGAAGGGAATTCCACAGGCGGGAAGTGCGAGAGAAGAAGCTGATGGAGTAGAATATGCGTTTACAATTTATTGGTTTCACAGTAAAAGGGTGAGACCTAGTTGCTAATCTTGTGGGTCAAACAAATTCATGTATGGGGGGCACCAGTGAGCTAAGTTCATCTGAGCAGAAGCCATGATAATATTTGTTGAAGAGACATAGGGGAGTCACATTGCGCCGGTGAGAAAGTGACTGTATCCAAGCTGCCAAGTCGAGATCGATCACATATGTAAACTATTTTCTATCAACAACTATTTTGGGAGTAAGATATATTAGCATCATAGCCCGGCGTTGCCCGTGCAACTCAGAACATTTTAGTAGTAGGAGAAGATGCCATTTTTTTTTTTTTTACATATTTTGTTTGTTTGTTTGTTTGAAAAGACACTTTTTTTTTTTAAAAATATTTCTTTTGTTTCAAAATTACGGGTAAGAATATTCACATTTTTTTTGTTGACCAAATTAATTTTTAAAGCTCATTTTTTTTTTAATAAAAAATATTTTAATCGCGTTTGACACGTGTGATTTGGTTTCTGTGGCATAATTTAGCAACCATCTTAGATCTTAGATGTTTTACGGAGCAAATGTAAAGAATCGGGTCCATTGGCTAAAAAATGCAAACGGGAAAATTGCTGAACTTAAACTCAAAAAAGTATATATCGACCTGGCTTCCCTGTAGATATGTGTCCCTAGAAAGTTTGAATGGCGTAGCTTAAAAAATGTAGGCGTGCATAGATTACAGTCACACACAGACTCACAGATTGCCTTTTATATATATAGATGACAATATGTAAAAATTCACGAAAACGAAAATGTTTAGAAAGTGATTTAAACGCTAGATCGTCCACAGAAAATATGCGTCTAAGGTCTTACAACGTTTTACCATTCTTAGCGGATCTTCTATCATGAAACTGTGAAATATTTAATGACAAAAGTCATGGAAACAGAAACAAAGAGAAAAAAATATCTAAATGGATTACGCTATACCAAAAACACGCACATAAAATGATATATTTTTAAATTTAAAATTCCCAGCATCTCTAGCTGGTGTGTATGATCAGAGGAGATATGACAAAATAAAACAGGAGGCTGCATGGAAATAACTTGGTTATATTCATAGATACGATATAAATATCCTCGCTAACAATGAATATTTTGGTATTGTCTACAGCTTTGAGGAGAGTAATTTGCCCTCAAATAAGTTTTCAGGAGAAAAATATTTTTTCTGATATAAATCAAATAAGATTAACCAAGAACAACAAAAATATTCGCTTGTCAATTTTGCTTACGTTTATTCTTTAATAAAGCATTTGAAGCAACAGCCGTCTCATAAGTCAGTGTTAAGGAGGATAGTGGATGGCGATTGACATTGTGTTTATTGACAGTTTTTTTCCTATTTAGTAGTGGGGTGGGGATTCATAAAAATAACTAAACTCGCACACAACAGATTATAAGACCGGTAATCTTTTTATCTTGCATTTTCTTCAGGACATTAAAACCTCAAGACATTCAATTTTCTATTTTGAAATATACTTTAAACCGTAAACTTTCTATAGTATTAAGAAGGGTCATTGTTGTAGAGAAGCTAACACCCCTCTAGCAGTCTCAAGAATAGTCTGTGGATCGAGGGAGCTACCAAAAAACAGACGAAATTCAGAGTGTCATTAACATTCTGAGGGATTGATTGTGTGCGTTAGTCGTTTACTTTGTCTGACTTTTTGCTTTTGGGCAGAGAGTAACCCAGACAAGCTTTAACAATCTATGACCAGCTAATAATACCTTTGTACCTATTTGACTTATGGCCTAAGCGTACGAGCTCAGGTTTCGAACGTTAAAACCGACCTTGTTTCTCAACTCGCTTCAGTGAGAAAGTAGGGTATATAAACTCTCTGCTTTCGAGTGGAAAGGAACCAAGACGGGGCTCCGCCCAAGAGTAGAGTCTTGTCTGGGGATAAGCAGATGTGAATTTTTGTCCGCGGTTACGGGCTCCGTATTCCCACTTAAATAGCCCTGTGCTACATCTACCTCGAGCAGCTGCTCATGTGGGGAGGTGGTTGATACCTTCGGAGTGTCAGTTGCTCCCTGCGACTCTAACAACTTAAACTTAATACCTTAACCTCATCCCGAGCACACATCTTTTGGGTATACTCCTGCCGCCTCAGCTAAACAAGTCATTAACATTCAGATGCGTGTTGTAGTGCAATGGATATCGGCTCGGAAAGAGAAATCGAAGAGCCGAGTTCGAATTCCAGTTGAATTAGTTGCATTCACTTACACACAAATACCCTAGGGAAAGGTATTAATCCACCTCTACTCACTCCAGTGGTGGGGTAAATAGCAGGACAGATTGGATTCTACAGCCTTCGTTGGCAACCTACTGCGAGAAAATAACTGCTTCGTCAGTCATGGATCGAAAAAAATAATTGCCCAAATGTATATCAGATATGTCACTTAACTGACTGATATGCAAATACACTTAGGAAATATATTAACCGCTTCTCCCTTTAGCTATGGGTTAAATAGCCGGATACATTAGGTTTGATAGCCTTTAAACCAATGACTTTCCATAGTTCCCAGAAGGGTCGGATGTGTGTTGTGGTGCAGTGGATATCAACTCGGAACGAGAAATCGGAGAGACGAGTTCGAATTCCAATTAATATTCATTGCATTCACTTACGCACAAGTACTCAGGAGAAAAATATTAACCCATCACTTCTCCCTACAGCTATGGATTAAATAGCATGATACATAGCCTTGGTTGGCAATCAGTCTACCACAGAATGTAATAGTAACCTACTGCAGAAAAGTCAGTCATGTCTCTTTCTTAATTGCACTTAAATGACTGAATAAGGTGTTCTATTCTGACTGGTTACGCATACTTTTGACCAGGTGCCACATCTAAGATATTTTTAGAAAATCGCCATAATGTATGTTTAGAGGACACCTCGACTTGATGCAATGTTTAGAAGGCTTATTTCGCTTATAAAGGTGGTGTATCGTGGTGCAGTGGATATCGGATCGGAACGAGAAATCAGGGAGCCGAGTTCGAATTCCAGTTGAATTCCTTGCATTCACTTACGCACAAATACGATTCAGAAAGGTATTAATCATTTTTTTTCTTCCAGTTATGAATTAAATAACAGTACAGATTGGGTTCTATAGCCTTGGTTAGCAACCAGTCTACCGCAGAAAGCAATTTACTGCGGGATAATCTTCTGCACAGTCAGTCATGTCTCTTTCGAGACACAATCACCCAAAGCGTGTATCACGTATGGCACTTAACTGACTAAATATAATAGTTGAAAATATGATTAAGGCTTCTACTGGGCATAAAGTTTTATATTGTTATGAAGTAATAAACTGATCCCCCAATAATTACTACTTAATAATATAATACATCTCTACTCCCCTCTACCTATGAGTCAAATAATAGGAGAGATTGGGTTATATAGCCTTGGTTGGCAAGGCTATAGAAAGTAATGGCAACCTACTGCGGGATAATCTTTTCCCAGTCAGTCTTGCCTCTTTCAAGACATGATCGCCCAAAGCGTGTATCACGTATGGCACTTAACTGACTGACTGTTCCCAAATCTCTAGTTATGAGTTAAATAACAGGACAGATTGGGTTCGATAGCCTTGGCTGACAACCAGTCTACCGCAGAACGCAATGGCAATATACTGCGGGATTATAATCGAGACATGATCGCCCAAAGAGTGTATCACGTATGGCACTTAACTGACTGTTACCATCCCTTCAGTTATGGATTAAATAACAGGACAGATTAGGTTCTACAGCCTTGGTTGGCTACCAGTCTACAGCAGAATGTAATGGCAATCTACTGCGGGAAAAGTTTCTGCCTAGTCAGTAATGTCTCGAAAAGCGTGTATCACGTATGGCACTTAACTGACTGTTACAGGTGGCGGCTGGAAAACATTTTCGATGTTAAAGTAGGCGATGATGCAAAAAAAAAAAAAAAAAAGATTTGGAAACCCTGATCTAAAAAGACAGAAAAAGCGATTGAGAGCAAGAGAGTGATATAATGTGTGTGTGTATGTGTGTGTGTGTATGTGTGTGTGTGTGTGTGTGTGTGTGTGTGTGTGTGTGTGTGTGTGTGTGTGTGTGTGTGTGTAGATCTAAATCTATTTTATCCAATTATTGAGAAGAGACATTATCGTTCGGAGAGATTTCTGAACTACAAAGAAACAATCCTAAGAGACGAAAGATTATAGATGACCAAAATTACGTATGGATAGAAGTAGGTAACAAAAAAAATATTAATTAACTTGTCCGAAAACCTTTTGGAAAATACCGATTTTGCTTCTCGAAAGCCACTGAAGATATTAATGATTGCTTTTCCTGTTATTATTATTATTTTTATTATTATTATTGTTTTTTTTGTTACTATTGTTGAATATATATATATATATATATATTCTATATATATATATATATATAATCTAATATATATATATATATATATCTAATCTAATATATATATATATATATATCTAATCCAGATATTTCAGTTATCTCCCTTTTATATATATATATATATATATATATATATATATATATATATATATATATATATATAAATAAAACACCCATAGCCTAGCGGTAGAATCGCCGGCTGACGCCAATTCGGTGGGGTTTCAATCCTGGGTTTAAAGCAATCAGAGTCTAACCGTACTGATGAACTGGCTGTGATACAGCGAAACAGATCTGTCTGCTGATGACTATACATACGACTCACATTATTCAGACTGTTGTGCTCATCTTTGTTGCCATATTCACAGCGTTTCGAATGTTGTTATGCTGTGGTCTTCTTCAGATGTTTATATATATCGTCCACCGGAGCAGATTGTTTTAGTTCCATGTGTCATCCCACTTTCCTTTTTAACTCAACTCTCCAATCTTTGTTCACCTCTGACCTTGACAAAAATTGAAGAAATTGGAAAGTCGTGTTAAAAGGGAGATAACTGAAATATCTGGATTAGATATTGCTCGTGAGACGAGAACAATCTGCCCCGATGGAAGAAATAAAGAGTCCGGTTCAAAATTCTAAAGATCTTCAAAAAAGACCGGAGCGTACAACGGCCGAAACATCGTGAATATGGAAACACAGATGAGGACAAGTGTCTAAACAATGTTAGTCAATTAAGTGCCATATGGTAGAGATTAGTGAATGTTTACAGGGGTTTGAAACGGTATATTTTGGAGGGGAAGGAATAGATTTAAATGTAAGATCTTAAAAAAATTTAATTAAGTTTATCCACACTTCCAATTCGGATTAAAGAAAAACAAACAAAAAAAAATATATATATACATATATAGAACTTTGTCTGTGTTTGTATGTGTGTGTAGAACTGATGTACTCTCTGCCAGTACTTGATCCTGTATTATCCCGGCAATAAAGAGTCGATAGTTTAATCACGTCTTAGCCGATTCGAAGGAAGGAAAGAAGCAAAGAAAAGAAAGAAAGAAAGAAAGAAAGAAAGAAGAAACAAAGAAACCATGTTGAGCGAAATATAAAGTTATATTCTTGTTTCGGTCGCTAAAGTCTATTTCTATGCATTTTGAGATATATTTTAATAGATAGATAGATAGATAGATAGATAGATAGATAGATAGATAGATAGATAGATAGATAATGAAGAAATATAAACATATACATAGATAGATAATGAAAAAATTAAAACACACACGTTGATAGATAGATGGATAATGAAGAATTCAAAGAGATAGATAGATAGATAGATAGATAGATAGATAGATAGATAGATAGATAGATAGATAGATAGATCTAGGCAGACTGATAGATAGATAGATAGATAGATAGATAGATAGATAGATAGATAGATAAAAAAAATTAATTACGCACATAGATAGATAGATAGATAGATAGATAGATAGATAGATAGATAGATAGATAGATAGATCTCGGCAGACTGATAGATAGATAGATAGATAGATAGATAGATAGATAGATAGATAGATAGATAGATCTCGGCAGACTGATAGATAGATAGATAGATAGATAGATAGATAGATAGATAGATAGAAAGATAGATAGATAGATAGATAGTGAATAAAATTATACAGATACATTTTAAACCTCACACCCTGCTGCCTCACTGCGCGTGTGTGTAATGTGCAGTACAAGAGAGGATTGTGTCCCTTGTTAGAGGTCGTGCCGTCTCATTCAGAGATCGTCAGTTAAGTTGCTTTGCACGTATATTATTCACATTCCGACCTGACCCACCGCTTCGGCACTGTTTGCAGACTTATTCCACTAACGATAACGACCCACACTGAGTTTTTTCTTCTTTCACTTTTGTAAATATCCGCCTAAACCTCGAGTGTAAGAAAATGATATCATAGACTGGAAGATATGAATAATTGTAATGTTTTTACACACTTAGAGTTCTGGCGCAACACATTCTACTTAAATTTTCTTTTTACACTGTCTTCTGAATCAGGTTCTCTGCAGCGGAAATAATGATTAGAAGATCGTATTGTATAACAATAGTTCTCTATTGCGTCCGGTACTTACAAACAGCCCCATACATGTGTTCTTAAATAATTAAATAAGATTAGGAGATGTATGAGATCTTGAACTAAGCCGTCTGCTACTATACACTATTATTTGAAAGATCGCTTCCCAAATAATACTGAAAAGAGATAGATAGATAGATAGATAGATAGATAGAAAGATAGATAGATAGATAGATCTAGACAGACTGATAGATAGATAGATAGATAGATAGATAGATAGATAGATCTGAACAGACTGAGATAGATAGATAGATAGATAGATAGATAGATAGATAGATCTAGACAGACTGATAGATAGATAGATAGATAGATAGATAGATAGATAGATCTGAACAGACTGAGATAGATAGATAGATAGATAGATAGATAGATCTGAACAGACTGAGATAGATAGATAGATAGAGAGGTAGATAGATAGATAGATAGATAGATAGATAGATAGATAGATAGATCTGAACAGACTGAGATAGATAGATAGATAGATAGATAGATAGATAGATAGATCTAGACAGACTGATAGATAGATAGATAGATAGATAGATAGATAGATAGATAGATAGATAGATAGGCAGACTGATAGATAGATAGATAGATAGATAGATAGATAGATAGATAGATAGATCTGAACAGACTGAGATAGATAGATAGATAGATAGATAGATAGATAGATAGATAGATCTAGACAGACTGATAGATAGATAGATAGATAGATAGATAGATCTAGAAAGACTGATAGATAGATAGATAGATAGATAGATAGATAGATAGATCTGAATAGACTGAGATATAGACTGAGATATAGATAGATAGATAGATAGATAGATAGATAGATAGATAGATAGATAGATAGATAGATAGATAGATAGATCCATGGTAATAAAAAAAAAGATATTCACTTGAGCTTGTAAACATGCGCAAAAAAAAAAATGCTCTGTATTTCACTATTCCGCCAGCCTAATTTGTACATAGCTTAGCGCAGACAGAAGCAAATGGAGATGGATTGCGAAATAAAGGTATCATCTTATCAAAAAATAAATAAATATCATACGCTATGAAATGCGTAAATGCTCTAGATATAGAAAAAATGCGACTTAGATAGATAGATAGATAGATAGATAGATAGATATGAAAGGACTAATACACTGAGATAGATAGATAGATAGATAGATAGATAGATAGATAGATAGATAGATAGATAGATAGATAGATTTGAACTGATAGATAGATAGATAGATAGATAGATAGATAGATAGATATGAAAGGACTAATACACTTAGATAGATAGATAGATAGATAGATAGATAGATAGATAGATAGATATGAAAGGACTAATACACTGAGATAGATAGATAGATAGATAGATAGATAGATAGATAGATAGATTTGAACTGATACATCGATAGATTTGAACTGATACATAGATAGATAGATAGATAGATAGATAGATAGATAGATAGATAGATAGATAGATAGACATGAAAGGACTAATGCACTGAGATAGATAGATAGATAGATAGATAGATAGATAGATAGATAGATAGATAGATAGATAGATGGTCTAGTTTTATGTTCCAACATTCTTCGCACCGACGTTTCAGTTGTCGATCCCTATATTTAAATTTGTCAAGCTAATTTTAACGCTGGCATAACTCGATCTTGTTCGCTTTCTGTCATAGTTGCTATGTTTTTGTTGTTTTGTTTTTTATAGGACAGTAAATAGCCAGTTAAACCCCCATCATCAGACCAAATGCGAACAGTTGATAATTCCAATTCGAGTACAATTGAAATTTCAACATATCTCCTGTCTAGAAAAGCAAATGTTAATCATATTCACGAATTTCCCTAACAAAGCGTCGGTTATGTTGTTTTCTCTTGTAAATTTAATCACGATTTGGAGCCGTCATAATGATTAAAGAAATAAGTTGCTGATATATGCGATGCAATTTCTCTCTCTCTCTCTCTCTCTCTCTCTCTCTCTCTCACTACATTGATATATATATATATATATATATATATTCTGTCATATATATATATATACATATATATGACAATAAATATATATATATATATATATATATATATACATTCTCTCATATATATATAACCTCTTATATATATATATATATATATATATATATATATATATATATGAGAGATTATATATATATGTGTGTGTGTACTCGTTATGGAGTATATGTGTCTAGTCATTTTCCTCTGTTAGAAGCATAAAAACTCTATAAAATCAATATATATGTGTGTGTGTGTGTGTGCGTGTGTGCCCGTGTGTGCGTATGTACCTACCCTATATAATGACTATAATTTATCAATTCATGAATATCAACTTTATCTTAAACTACTACAAAACCAGTAAAAGTCGTTAAAATAATTTAATTAAGTCTATCTATCTATCTATCTATCTATCTATCTATCTATCTATCTATCTATATTCGCATATAGTCATCCGTAGACAGATCTGTTTCGCTGTATCACAGCTCATCAGCATATCTATATATCTATATATATATATATATATATATATATATATATATATATATATATATAAACCTTTATTCCAAAAGGAAAAGTAGGAAAATAAATCCCAAAGTCCCGATCCGGATTAATGAATATTAATTTTAATATTAAAAATGATACAGGTGGGGAGCTCAGTGTAATTAAAATTACAGAACCATTTATGAAATAAAATTAATTTCGATGTTTAAAACATGTTTAACAGTTTTGAACATCGAAATTTATTTTATTATATATATATATATATATATATATATATATATATATATATATATATATATTATTTTGTTCATATCTAGCTTAGTCATGGCAAATATATACTGAAAATTAATTGCTCTAAAGTTTTGGTTCTTAATAAACCATTATTATTTTGCCTGATGATTGTGTATATCTATGAAGTTGTTGTTTTTTTTTTAATAATAATAATAATAATAATAATAATAATAATAATATTAACGAAACTTGGTTATAAACAACCGACAATTTGAAATGATTTGTTTGAACATTATTTTTGATCGATACTCGTATTTAATTAGATATTCTGTTTTTTAATTAAACAGTATTATATATTTATATCTACCGGCCTGATTATTTCCGATAAATTTTTATTACGAAAAAGTTTTTATTACTATGACACCGATTTTCGTAATCATAATTCATCGTAAATAATCAGGCCAGTAGATATAAATATATAATACTGTTTAATTAAAAACAGAATATCTACTTAAATACGAGTATCGAGAAAAAATAATGTTCAAAGAAATCATTTCATATATATATATATAAGACTTGTATCTACGTATTTCCTCATATCTATCTATCTATCTATCTATCTATCTATCTATCTATCTATCTATCTATCTATCTCAGTCTGTTCACTATCTATCTATCTATCTATCTATCTATCTATCTATCTATCTATCTATGTTATTCTGTTTATGACTATCTTAGTGATTACAAATATATTGCGCATATACTGAAAAATAAATGCAAGGAAAGCATTTAGTTTTTTTCTGAAACGCAGCGCCTGCACACGTGCACAGAGGGACACACCCAGAAACAGACAAAGAAACCCAAACACAACGGTGCATCGATCCGAGGACATATATAATGTCTTATTGAATACTGATCTGAAATATTCATTGTATAATGTCCGATCTATGGGACTGAGATTCACTATAAGTATGAATAAAGTGTTTAAGTGTTTTGACAAAAAAATGTGTTTAAGGAACGATATTTTCTTCATTAGTTCACACTATTGAATATTCAATACTTTTTTTCTCTTTCTCCCTAGCTCAATATCCCCCTCTCTTTCTATCACTCTCATTCTCTCTAGATGTCTGCGTGCGCGTTCTGCATGCCTATATATATATATGTCATCCACATACAAGTCTGTTTCGGTGTATCACAGCTCATCAATGTGGCTAGAAACAACCTCTTGCTTCTGGCTGGGATCGAAACTCGACCGATTTGGTGTCAGTTGGAGTCGCTACTCCGTAAGCCATAGGCGGATAAAAGGAGAGAAGGGAAATTTTAACGTGTATATAAGCAATGTTTACACACGCCCTATATATATATATATATATATATATATATATATATATATATATATATATATATATATATATATATATATATATATATATATATATCTTCTGCAGACAGATTGCTCATCAGTACGGTTAGACTCCGATTGCTTTTTAACCCAGGAGTGAAACCCAACCGAATTGGCGTCAGTCGGCGATTCTACCTCTGAGAAGGAAGCAAACTTTTTAGCGTGTATATTATCATTATACACGCCCAATGGCTGAGAGTGTTCTAATTCATTGCTGATATATATATATATATATATATATATATATATATATATATATATATATATATCGTTGAAACACAGGCACCCGTACTTTCATCAAAGTTAAGCAACGACGAGCCTGATCAATACCTAATACTTCCAAATAGGGTGACTCTTTAGGAATATTTGAGCTGTAGGCTTTTATGTGCGGGTGGCATAAGGGATATTATCACAATTTTTTTTAATCAGAGAGCTGATTTTCAATTCCAGTTGGGTTCGTTATATTCACTTACCCGCAAATACTCTTAAGAAAGGCATGCATACACCCCTTTATGCCATTATAGTAGGACTTGTAACACTAAAATCATTATTAATTCCCTTCTCTCTACTCACAAAATGCATGCATCCTAAAAATATTTCCTGGCTTTAAATAACCTGCAAATGGTTGATAATCCATAAAATGAAAAGCAATCAATCGATAATTTTTTCTTTCTCTCTGTCTCTTTATATATATATATATATATATATATATATATATATATATATTCAGATAAAATTAATTGGAGTAGATAGTTTAAACTATCGCCCGGTTCACACTCCACCCACGTCTATTGAACAGGTGAAGAGGCTCACCCCTTGTTTCCTGTTTAGGATGCGGTTTCCGGTTTTCTCTTTTCCAATCTTTGCACTCTTATGTAGCCCCCTGCGCATCAGTGGCATTATCGCCTTGCTCGGGGTGATATGATTAAAAAAAAAAAAAAAAAAAAAAAAAAAAAGACATGCATTCTCAGCCCCGTCTGAACAAAGAACGAGGAAAATTTCTACGCCCAGAGTTCGCTCTAGTAATGAAAGAGATTGGGGATATTGTTTTTTATGGGGTTAAGCTAGCGGAATTTTAGCAGAACTACCGCCATATATATATATATATATATATATATATATATATATATATATAGGTATTAATTATTTTATACAGTATGGTTCAAACATGTGCAAATCGAGGTGAAGTGTTACTTTTAAAGATAGTTTATATTGATAAGTTGGGAAGATTTGGACAGGTCAAGATTTTTAGTGATCAAGGAAACATCCTCTTGGGAGTCTATTTTATAGGGCTGTGTTTTGCGAGAAGCTCTTTGAGTGGAGCTTACTTCTCGCCAACGAAAGGAGTGTCGGTGGTTTGCCGCTATGTAAATGGTAGACAGATCCTACTTGGTGAAGTTCATCCAAGCACTCTCCACGGCAGATATATAGTGGTGGGGTAAGATAGATTTACTAAACACATCTTAATCTTACACAGGATAAGCATAACGCAAACCCTACTGGAACCAGCGTGTTGTTTTAAAATTCGAATAGGATCTCTTCTGTTTTTAAGGGATGTGCGTTACGATGCAGTGGATATCGGCTTGGAACGAGAAATCTGGGAGTCGAGTTCAAATTCCAGTTGAATTTGTTGCATTCACTTATACGTAAATACCCTTGGGAAAGTTATTAATGCTCCTCTTCCCTCTAGTTATGGGTAAATAACAGGATAGAGTGGGTTATATAGCCTTGGCTGGCAACCAGTCTACCGCAGAAAGTGGTGGCAACCTACTGCGGAAAAATATTCTGTAAATGAATGCCAGGAATTCAACTGGAATTTGAACTCGGCTCTCCAATTTGTCGTTCCGAGTAGATATCCACTGCACCACAACGCACATCCTGATTGTTCCCAAAAAATTGTACTCAATTTTTGGTTTTCCTGTAATTTCTTGAATTTTCTTGTTTTTACAAATCCAACACATAATTTAATTTAATATTTAATAATAATTAAATAATAATTTAATTTAATAATAATCTAATCATTTGATTTGGTGATAATTTAATATTTAATTTCAATTGTTAATTTTCTTTGCAAGTTAATAAATCGCAATAAGCACTAAATCCATTGTTATTTAAAGACTGAGTACGTTTTAGGGGGAACATCATGTAACGAGGACCGAGTAGACTGGCACATAGTATATCTATATCTAAACTTATTTATAAATGGAACTTTGTCTGTGTGTGTGTGCGTGTGTGTGTGTGTGTGTGTGTGTGTGTCCGTTACCTATAGACTCCGAAACGGCTGAACCGATTTTCTTGAAAATTTGCACAGTTGTACTAATAAGCGTTTGCGAGTGTTCTTAGCTAGGTTTTGTGCCAAGGTGCCATCAATAAATATCGGGTTATAGAAGGAGTGGTCCGATTTTAATCAAATTTGATACACAGACATAAGAAACGATATTCAGAAGGTTCAAGGTTGCAGTTCTTACAATAGTGCAGAAAATCGATGTATACATATATATATATATATATATATATATATATATATATATATATATATATATAAGGCAAGATGTTTGTGTGTGTGTCTGTTTATCTTCCTGTATGTCCTTTATAGAAATCCACAATTTTTATCCAATTCTCACCAAACTTCACACAAATATTCTAACGGCTGAATCTGACCTCCAGGACCATGGATTTTTTTTAAAGCTTTTATTACACCCGAGCAAAGCCGGGCTATACTGCTAGTTATATATATATATATATATATATATATATATATATATATACTAGGTGCGATTGGTAAATTGTCGCAATTATTTTATTATTTCAAATATTGTTTAGGCTAAATCTGAGCTCCAGTACCATGGATTAGTTTTAAAGCTTTCATTACACCCGAGCGACTCCGGGCGATACTGCTAGTAGAATTTGAAGTAGATTTGAGTATAACAAGACTGTACGTATATAAATATGAACATATTTATTTTATTTGGTGTCTTGGACCTCAGGAAAGTAAAGATAATGTTTATAATAAAATATACAAGCATGTAAATCTCTTCAATTTATAAACACACACACACAAACGTGTTTATTTTTAATTTAATTCTTTAAACATTATACTCATATTCCAGTAGATGGTCTGTTTTTTATTATTAAAAATTACATTGGCCTGGAGATCCTACGTGGTCTAGCGGTCTAAGACACGTCAGATCTAATGAAGGTTTTCCGTAGGGTATGCAGGTTCGATTCTTCCCGGAGGATTTCTCGATAATTCCGGGCAATAGATTTATCCACATATACAGCTTAATAATAAAAACAGAGCAGTTACTTTTTTGAGAATCCATTGATAATATATATATATATATATATATATATATATATAGATATCTGTAAATTCAGATAATATTTAGAGGGGAATAGTCATTTTCAACATGTTATTTTAAGACATGCATTCTCAGCACCATTTAAACAAAGAATGAAAAAAAATAAATAAAAAGTAAATGAAAACTATGTCGGATTTAATCCATTTCGTAAAGAAATGCGTAAAAATTCTGCAAACACACACATACATACATACATACATACATACATATCTATATATATATATATATATATATATATATATATATATATATATATATTAATGCAGGTTTCATTGAATAATAAAGACAGGTTTTGTATATTAATTCTGTGTAGGATCCGTTCGCACCGTCTGCTAGTAATGTTCTATGTTTACTGTGTGTTAATATTTATTCTTTGATAATGGCTTATAAGAGCCGAAAGCTTAGAACCGATAAAAAAATCAACAATTACTGTGATTTTTTGTTTTCTTTCAACGATATCACTATCAAGTATATCAGACGGTATGAACGGATCCTACACAAAATTAATAGACAGAACTTGTCTATATTATTCAATGAAACCTGCATTAATGAAAAAATGCTGCCAAAATACACACACACACAATATATATATATATATATATATATATATATATATATATATATATATATATCAAGCCTATATAACACAATTTTCGATTCATCGTAATAACCATATCTGCTCTGTTTAGACTAAAGGTCATTCGGGTTCGAGAGGGCTAAGACGTGCCAGATCTCACACACACACACACACACACACACACACACACACACACACACACACACACACACACACACACACACACACACACACACACACACACACACACACACACACACACACACACATATATATATATATATATATATATATACAGAGAGAAAGAGAGCGAGTGGGAGAGAGATACTTAACAGATGTAGGTTAGATTTAAATTAGAATTAACTTAGACCACGAAAACAGTTCCGTCGTATTAGAATGTGCTCAATACATGTTTAAAGAAAATTTAAGCTTTAACATGTAGCGATGTTAGATATTTAAATAGGGTTGATCAGCCAGTTACGTTACGATTTTTTCGACTTTTTTGATTTCGACCGATCATACCGAAAAGGTCAAAACGACTGATCTTCCCAACTGTTATATATATATATATATATATATATATATATATATATATAGACATCCGATTACTTTTAGCCATGATTAAACCCGACCGAATTGACATCAGTCGGCGATTCTACCTCAGAGATATTATAGCTTGGTGAAGGAATGCGGGTTTTAGCGTGTCATATATACAATGTAAACACGCGCCAGTAGCAGTTCTTGTTTAAATTCAAATATATATATGGGGTGGGTTAAAAGTGGCTATGTCTATGAGAGACGTGAGCGGTTATAGGCATAAACAGAAAGGATGACAAAATCCACACTGCAGAAGGACTGTCAGTTTCACACCTCACGCGATCTGTTGACGTTAAACTGACAGTCCTTATGCAATTTCAGTAGATATATGCACTTTCACAAAACATTCAGATTAAATAACTAAAATCATTGAAAATGGCTGACAGATTAGCCGAAAGCTCACGGAACAAATAATTATTTGAACAGTTTTTTTTTTTAAATGCCCACCCACAAAAGCAATTTTTCTCTTATCAGAAAGTATGCAGTAACAAAAAACATAATAGAGATAATTTCTCAATTGAGGTTCTACATATTTTGCGTAGAAACTATAAATATCGGACTCTTCGGGCAGATAGGAACCAAGAGGGGTGTCTCGGCTGGGGGAAGATGGACACGACTTCGACACTGCTTTTTGCAGAGTCTACAGTGAATTTTGCGCGAGCTTAAGAGCTTAGAGCTCCAACGTAATATTCAGCCTTGTGCCACATCCAGCCTCAGTGGGGAGTCCGGTAGATACAAGATATAATTTCTAAATCATTTTAACGAATCATATATTAGAGAGGGATTATTGATAAAAGCCGCACACTCACAGACACATACACACACAGAGCTACCTATATATAATACGGAAAATACTAGGATGCTGTAAAATAATTTAATAAGAAATTCATTAAATCTTCCTTATCGGCCATATTTATGAAAAATATTTGAAAGAAAGGTTGCTGGCAAAGTATACATTAATTATATATATATATATATATATATATATATATATATATATATATATATATATGTATAAAAGTTAGATTCATGTTTGAATGTTATTGTTTATATATACTTTATTTCAAATAAATTAATTTCTTTTTTTTTGCCATGATAAAGTCCGTCAGTGGACGAAATACGTCGGCTAAAACGAAATACAATTTTCCTCTTGTCTCTTTCTTTGATGTCTTTTAGTTATATACTAGCAGTATAGCCTGGCGTTGCTCGGGTGTAATGAAAGTTTTAAAACTAATCCATGGTCCTGGAGCTCAGACACAGCCTAAAGAATATTTGTGTGAAGTTTGGTGAGAATCGGATAAAAATTGTGGATTTGTATAAAGGACATACAGAAAGATAAAAAGACACACACACTAACATCTTGCCTTTTATATATATTGTCAATTTTCTGCACTATTGTAAGAACTACAACCTTGAAACTTCTGAATATCTTTTCTTATGTCTTTGCCTATGAGTGTATCAAATTTGATTAAAATCGGACCACTCCTTCTATAAACCGATTTTTTCGATTACCGATTTTCGATATTTATCGGGGGTACCTCGATACAAAACCTAGCTAAGAACACTCGCAGACGCTTATAGTACAACTGAGTAAAATTTCAAGAAAATCGGTTCAGCCGTTTCGGAGTCAATAGGTAACGGATACACACACACACACACAGACACACACACACACACACTGACAAAGTTCCATTCATAAATAAGTTTAGATATATAGGTTTCATTAAATTTTTCTCATCGAAACTCACATAATATAAAAATTCCCCAAAGCTTTTTACTTTCAAGCTCTTTCAGCTATACTTGTAGCCATTATCAAGAATTAATTTTGTAAATAAACATGTGGAAAATTTATGCATATAGAGTCTTGTGTATGTTATGTTTCAAACACGGTAAGCACATTGCTACCATATTCATAATTGATGTTATTAAGTGTAGGGTTTGCCTTTTTTTCTTTTTTTATTATTAGTAATACCTGCATTATTTCTATCTTCTTTTGCATGTGGATGTTGCTATTATGTTTGTATTATCAACAAGTATATCACGGATATGTCTTGGAAGATCTCAATGTGTATTTAAATGAGATTGGATGCAACTGTCGTGGGAAAGGTGCAATGACAATCTTTTCGTCAAGTGACATTGCCTCGATAAAATCCGTCAACAAACGAAAGGCGTCGGCAGAAACTAAATGCAGTTTTCCACTTGTCTCTAACTGTTAGTCGTATTGTTTCACTCTACAGATTATAACTGAAAAATATTTACACACACACACACACACACACACACACACACACACACACACATATATATATATATATATGTATACACTACCGGCCATAATTATTAGGCAGCCCCAGTGTTTTATAATTGATGTATTTCATATTATTTTTTAGTATTTATTGCGAAGTGAATAATTGTAAATGAAACTAGAATGTTTTTTTTGTTATTATTATTTTGCAAAATTTTACAAAGCAAATAGCGACAATTTAACCATCGCACCGTGTAGATTATATATATATATACACTACCGACCATAAATATTAGGCAACCCCAGTGTTTTAAAAGAAATGATGTATTTCATACTATTTTTTAGTATTTTTGTCAAGTGAATAATTGTAAATGAAAATAGAATGGTTCTTTTGTTATTATTTTGCAAAATTTTACAAGGCAAATAGCGACAATTTACCCATCGCACACTGTAGATTTTATATATATATACACTACCGACCATAATTATTAGGCCGCCCCAGTGTTTTATAATCGATGTATTTCATATTATTTTTTAGTATTTATTGCCAAGTGAATAATTGTAAATGAAAATAGAACGGTTCTTTTGTTAATACTGCACAATGTGCATCAAATGAATTTATAAATATTTAATAATTACCTATTTTGCAGTTTCATCAATGAGAGAATGAAGAAAATTTAGTATGATTCGGACGAGTGCATCTTTGCTTCCTTACCTTGTAAAATTTCGCAAAGTAATAATAACAAAAGAACCATTCTATTTTCATTTAGAATTATCCACTTGGCAATAAACACTAAAGATTGTATGAAATACATCATTTCTTTTAAAAAACTGGGGTAGCCTAATAATCATGGCCGGTAATATATATATATATATATATATATATATATATATATATATATATATTATGAGTCATATTTTAGAACATGTACATGATTTTTCTATATATATCCACGACAAAGGTACATTTTTTTTAATCGTATCACCCTGAGCAAGGTGGTAACGCCACTGATGTGCAGGGGGCTACGTAATAGTGAAAATATTGGAAAAGAGAAAGCCGGAAACCACATTCTAAACAGCGAACAAGGCATGAGCCTCTTAACCTGTTCAATAGACGTGGGTGGAGTGTGAACCGGGCGATAGATAGATCTATCTACTCCAATTAAAAAAAAATCAAAGTGAGAAGATTGGAAAAGAGAAAGCCGGAAAACACATCCTAAACAGGGAACAAGGAATAGGCCCTGTACAAAATGTTCCTTTCCCTATCAATGTAAGATAAGTTTTACAAAACCGTTTTTTCTTAGAAAACAACAGTTCACAAGAAACGATTTTTCTTAAAAACAAAGAATTTTAGTTCGTATTTTTAAAACAAAACTTCATGTAAATCAATATATATATAAACCTCGAATCAATTCCCTCATCTTGTCTGGATTTGGTAAAAAGTTGTGTTGTTTTTTAAACTTATATATATATATATATATATATATATATATATATATATATATATATACCCCATAACTTATATATACTCCATCACTGAGTATGTATATACCCCATCACTGAGTATATATACCCCATCACTGACTATATACTTCCATCACTGAGTGTATATCAAGAATGGCGAAACTCGAATCGTTGCCCTGGATATTTCCAAAACGTTTGACAGAATCTGGCATGCTGGCCTTCTACGCATACTGTGGAGTTAAGGACAATTGTTTGACCTAATCCAGTCATTCCTCTCTAATCGCACAATGAATGTAGTATTAAACAGACATGCCTCCCAAAACTACCACACAAACACGGGTGTTCCTCAAGGCTCTATTCTAGGTCCTACGCTAATGTTTTGGACGTTGTAAGAATTCTTTCTTCGTTCCGTATTCACTCGGATATATATATATATATATATATATGTGTGTGTGTGTGTGTGTGTGTGTGTGTGTGTGTGTGTGTGAGCAATGTTTATGATTATTTAATGGCAAAGTTCTTCAGAACAGAATCAACCATGGCTCTTGGAGTAAGTATTTCCATTACTATTGTGAATGTTTTAGGAAACAAAGCAGTGGAAAGGAAGCGTAAACGAGAGATTTCAATACACTATTTGTATTTTTCGGACTATTGTCCTCATCTTTGTTGTCATTTTCACGACGTTTCGGCTGTTGTACTCTCCGTCATTCTTCAGTTAATAAGAATTTCGAACCGGACTTTTTATTACTATCACTGCGGTATATCATTCTCATTCCTTGTGCGAACCACTTCTGGTAGTCATGAGTTATCTCACTTTAATCTAACTCTCTAAGTTATTTGCTCACTACTGCTGTAATCTGGTACTGAACTCGGAACTCTTTGGGTCAAGTCACTGGAACTAACCAATCCATGTGTCCTTGTGAAAAAATAACTGAAGAACCTGAAGAAGGCTGAAACGCACAACGCTCGAAACGTCGTGAATATGACAATCAAGATGAGGTCAGTAGTCCGAATAATGTAAATAGTGTAAATACTACCTCATCCCGGAAGTATAGACAAATACTGAGAGATTTCAGCTCCCATGGTAGTAGATGATCACGACTGTCCACAGCTTCTTTTACATTATTACCTGCGAATTAAAGAAACTCCTAAGGAAAGAATTTGCAGGGTGTCTTGTCTTCTAAACAGTTTTGAATTGAGTGTAGTCCCTTTACTTAGCGGCAACCCAAGTCAAACGATACAGTCTATTTTACCATTTTACCCATAGTTTGGGGACTTTCTCAAGGACATTAGTGAACGCATATAGATATATACTAGCAGTATAGCCTGGCGTTGCTCGGGTGTAATGAAAGCTTTAAAACTAATCCATGGTCCTGGAGCTCAGACTCTTTGGACTTTGGCACGAAAGACTAAAAATCAATAGTTGTTTCCAGTTAAAGCGAAATCGTAGATTGAATGAAAAATGAATGGATGTAAGTCAAATTTTCATTTCCTGGTATCGATATCAAATGTGTTTTTTCGTCGTAAACTGAATTTTGAAGGCCAAATAATCCTGTGGGTAAATGGTATCATGGTTGACACTAAGAACTACAATTATACCTACTTAGAGCAAAACCCGAAGCAAAAACCAGATAGAATATCGAGGTATCGATTTTCAATATCGGAGTTTCAAATATGTCATCCAAGGATAAACTAACCTAAGTAAGTCCATGAAAACTTATCGTACCCATCGGGAGAAATATTAAAGAAAATGAGTCATATTGATGGCTGAATATCGGGTTTTAATCAGATTCGATAGAATATTCGAGATATCGATTTCCGATATCGAGGAAAACGAGTCGTCAGAGAAGATTAGAGCAAATTCTGCAGCAAGAATCACGATAAAAAGACTGAAATCCTGATCTAGATCAGACCGGATCAGTGATGGAGTATATATAAGTTATGGGGTATATATATATATATATATATATATATATATAAGTTTAAAAAACAACACAACTTTTTGCCAAATCCAGACAAGATGAGGGAATTGTTTGGAGGTTTATATATATATTGATTTACATGAAGTTTTGTTTTAAAAATACGAACTAAAATTCTTTGTTTATAAGGAACATCGTTTCTTGTGAACTATTGTTTTCTAAGAAAAAACGGTTTTGTAATTTGAAAAACTTATTTTACATTCATATAGGGGTATAGATTTCCGACATTGGGGGGAAATCAGAAAAAAATAAGTAGCCTATGACCTGACTGGAAGCTTCAAGAATATTTGTGTGAATCGAATAAAAATTATGGATTTGTATTAAGGACATGCAGACAGACACAAACAACTTATATATATATACACTATAGTCATCCGCGGACAGATCTGTTTCGCTGTATCACAGCTCATCAGCACGGCTTAAACTCCGGTCACTTTCTGACCCAGTGTTGAATCCCGACCGAATCGGTGTCAGTCGGCGATTCTGCCCCTAGTCCACGAGCGTCCAGTAGAAGAAAACAGGCTTTTTGGCGCCTATAAACACGCCCAATAGCTAGAGTGCTCCAATTCATTATCGATATATATATATTATTTTAAATTAAATACCAACATCATCAGTCATTTACTTTACGTTGTTACAGAATGCGAATCAATTATCATGTTAAGTTTTTGAGGCTCGTCTTCTATGCTGGCTCAAGGCATATTAAAAGAGAGCACTTGGGATTTTTTCCCGCAAGAGATTACCAGTTCTTTATGCGCTAGAATGGTCGCCAACCAAAGCTATATAAGCCAGTCTGTCCTCATAGTATTCATCTTCAAGCTGGTTTTGAATTCAGAATTTCCTTCTCTTAGACCGGTTGCTACTCAAGGCTATTGATAGATCTGTTCTGCTATTTTGCCATAACAGAGTTGGGGGTGAGGAGAAGAATTGAATTCATACCTTTCGTAAGGGTATAAGAATAAATGAATGTAATGAATTCGGCTGTAATTCCAAATCAACTCTTCATTTCCCTGATCATAGCTGCTATCCACCTTGCCTCCTTTAAATAAAATACAAACAACAGCTACTCTAGCATCTACGCACCGTCATTCAGTAATGAATTAGAACACTCTCACTACTGGTGCATGACTACATGGTATATGACACGCTAAAAGTCTGCCTCCTTCTACGGAGTGCCCATAGCTCAGAGGTAGAATCGCCAACTGATGCCAATTCGGTCGGGTTTCAATTCTGGGTTAAAAGAAATCGGATGTCTATCCGTACTGATGAGCTGTGATACAGCGAAACAGATCTCTCTGCGGATGACTATTTACGCTCTCACACCCTGACTGAACACTCTGGATGAATGGTAGACTTCGAAAAAACAGTAGCTACTCTAGCATCTACGTATCGTTCAATCAGTAATGAATTAGAACACCGTCTCACTACTAGCGTACGAATACATGGCATATCACACGCTAAAAAGCTGCCTCCTTCTACCGAGCGCCCATAGCTCAGAATCGCCGACTGATGTCAATTCGGTCTGGTTTCAATCCTTAGGTAAAAAGCAATCGGATGTCTAACCGTACTGATGAGCTGTGATACAGCGGATGTCTCTGCGGAAGACTATATATATATATATATATACATATATGTTTGATTTTAAAAATAAAACTGCTCGCACACATACAAACACACACAAGCAAACACATTGATATATACAGAAAGTGTCCATAAAATGCGTGTGCACTTTAAAAAAATATATTGCTTTATTTTAATTTGTGCTCGAAACAATCCGTAAAAAATGAGCTTGAACAACTAAACTTGAAAGATAATCCAGTGTTTCAACAAGATGGAGCTTGTTGTCACTTTGCTCTGCGTGTTAGATGGATCGGAAGGGGTGGACTATTTTATTGGCCTCCACGTTCACCAGATTTGGCTCCATTGGATTTTTTTTTCATGTGAAAACAATTATGTATGCAACCGAGCTTAGTTCATTAGTAGATTTGAAAGTTAAAATTGCCAATGTGATTTCAGGCATTACTGTTGGCAAATGTTTTCTGTGAACTGCAAGATCATCTTACCCTTTGTATTGCTAATAATGGTAGACATGAGGAAACTTCAATAAAATTGCCATTAAACCTTAAAAAATATAAATTTATTTATTTCTAAACCTTTTTACAAATTATTTCTATCGCAAATACAAATAAAGTTATACATTTTTTGAAGTGGACACGAACATTATGGACATCCTGTATATTTCGATAAAAAAAAAAACTAACAAGAAAGATTTTGTATTTTTTTTATTATTTTTTACGGTATTCTTACATGTTTCCTTTTTGCTGGAAATAAGGAATGTAAAAATGTTCGATATTTTTTTGCTTTCCAGCGCTTTCAGCGACTTCACTGGCCATCTTCAAAGTTGTTATTTTTCTGATGTTGTTATTTTGCCACCATGTTTGACTTTTTGGTTTTTTTTTTGTTTTTTTTTTGTTTTGAAAAGGATATTTATTCAAAGCTAACACGTGACACGCGCGGTTGTCTATTTTTGCAATCTTTCATAACTTCACTGTCCAATAATGTAAGATAATATAGCTGACCAAATATATATATATATATATATATATATATATATATATATAGTATTTACGCTCTCACACCCTGAATGAAAACTCTGAAAGAATGGGAGACTTTGAAAACAGTAGCTACTCCGGCATATACGCATCACTCATTCAATAATGAATTAGAGCACTATAGCTATTGGGCGTGTATAATGATATACGCGCTAAAAAGTCTACCTTCTTAAACCGAACGCTCGTAGCCCAGAGGTAGAATCGCTATCTGACGTCAATTCGGTCGAGTTTCAATCCTGGGTAAAAAAGCAATCGGAGTCTAACCGTACTGATGTATATATATATATATATATATATATATATATATATATATATATATATATATATATTATACTTTAGAACATGTACAAACTACAATCTACTAAAAAAATGCACGCTTTGTTTCGACACTCAAACAATAATGTCCCATCAGGTAGTTAATAATGATGGTAATAAACGTTATTTTTTAAAAGTAAGTTTATGAAAATTCACTTCCTTTTATTATTGGAAAAAAATTTACATACGAATAGAATAGGAAAGATAAAAAACAAAAAGTGAAATCAAAAGACGTGGAGAACGTTGCAAATAGTTTCTTCGCTTCTTATTCATTTGGATATATACAGCGAAACAGACTTGTATGTGGCTGACTAATATATTATGCTCTCATTACGATTGAGCTCTCTAGAGAAGAACATTTCAAAAATAGTTTCCACTTCAGCGATATATGCGTTAATCTTCAGAAATGAATTGAGTTTTTTTTTTTCGATGACTGGCGTGTGTATACACTGCTTATATACAACACGTTAAAATTTCTCTTCTCTGATTTCATGGCTTAACGAATAGCGACTCCGACTGACACGAAATCGGTCGAGTTTCGATCTCGGCAGAAGCAAGTGGATGTGTCTAGCTACACTGATGAGCTGTGATACAGCGAAACAGGCTTGTATGTGGATGACTAATATATATTGCTCTCATTACGATTGAGCTCTCTAGAGAAGAACATTTCAAAAATAGTTTCCACTTCAGCGATATATGCGTTAATCTTCAGAAATGAATTGAGTTTTTTTTTTTTCGGTGACTGGCGTGTGTATACACTGCTTATATACAACACGTTAAAATTTCTCTTCTCTGATTTCATGGCTTAACGAATAGCGACTCCGACTGACACGAAATCGGTCGAGTTTCGATCTCGGCAGAAGCAAGTGGATGTGTCTAGCTACACTGATGAGCTGTGATACAGCGAAACAGGCTTGTATGTGGATGACTAATATATATATATAAATGAGGCATGGTGGATAGCTGGTCGGGTGAACCTTGATCGAATTCCAGTCTAGTTTATTACATACCACTTCCGTGCTAATACATATGAGAAAGGTACGAATCTATTTCCTATACCAACCAGTTGTGGTTAAATAGCAGAACCGACTAGGTCCTATTGCCTTTTACTTTTTTTTGTTTTAATCATATTACCCCGAGTAAGGCGGTAAAGCCACTGATGCGCAGGGGCTACGTAAGAGTGAAAAGATTTGAAAAGAGAACCTCATCCTAAACAGGGTACAAAGGATGAGCCTCTTCACCAGTTCAATAGACCTGGGTGGGTTGTGAACCGGGCGATAGTTTAGTCTATCTACTCCAATTGAAAAAAAAAGAAAAGAGTGAAAAGATTGGAAAAGAGAAAGCCGGAAAGCACATCATGAACAGGGAACAAGGGATCAACCTCTTCACCTGTTCAATAAACGACTTTGGTGACGAATGGTATACGAGAAGGACAATTCTGAAATCAAAATCAAGGGAGTGTTCGTTGAGGTCGTATGGGTAATGTGCACCAGTTTTTAGCCTTCAGTTTTTTGCAAAAATGTGTTGTTGATTCTATATAAGCTTTAATCACTACAGTCAAATGATGTGTGCGCGAAAGCTGGGTGTTGTTTCCAAGAACTCAACAGCTTCACTCTCATACGTCGAAAACGATGCGAGAGTCCAGTATATATATATATATATATATATATATATATATATATACCGCCTGATGAAACATTGAAATTTCAATGTCGGAACAATCGTACCTTTGTAGCGGATATATATAGAATGATTATGTACATGTTCTAAAATATAATATATATATATATATACCGCCTAATGAAACATTGAAATTTCAATGTCGAAACAATCGTACCTTTGTAGCGGATATATATAGAATGATTATGTACATGTTCTAAAATATAATATATATATATATATATATATATCGTTCATTCAGTAATGAATTAGAGCTCTTGAAGTACTGGCGTATGATACATCATCCGCTAAAAGTCTGCCTCCTTCCACCGGGCGCACATAACTCAGAGGTAGAATCGCCGATTGACGCCAATTTAGGCGGTTTTCAATCCTGGGTAAAAACAATCAGATGTCTAACCGTACTGATGAGCTGTGATACAGCGAAAAAGATCGGTCTGCGGATGACTATATATATATATATATATATATATATATATATATATATATATATATATATATAACGTGTCCATAAAGTTCGTCTACACTTTTAAAAAATTATAACTTTATTTGTATTTGCGATAGAAATAAAAAAAAAAAGGAATAGAAAGAAGTCAATCTATATTTTTTAAGGTAGTATTGAAATTTTATGGAAGTTTCCACATGTCATATATCATTAGCAATATAAAGTTTTGCAGTTCACGGAAAACATTTGCCAACTATTTTACAGTAATGCCTGAAATCACATTAGTATCAATAACTACACTTAAAACTAGGTAAATTAAACTTTTTTTTTGCAGATTATTTCTATCACAAATGCAAATAAAGTTATAAAATTTTAAAAAGTGCACACGAACTTTATGCATACTCTGTATATATATATATATATATATATATATATATATATATATATATATATATATATATATACAGAGTATGCATAAAGTTCGTGTGGGAAATAATAAAAAAGTGCCCTAACGATAATAAAAACAATAAATTTTGTAGGGTATGTGACGAGAAGCTAGCAATAGCTAAATTTGAACCTGCCAACAAACTTATTAATGCTAGAACAGAAATATTAAATAAATGTAGAATGCACAAAATAAAGTTTCTTGCTTAGTGTATCGGACCTTAATATGAACCCCCACCCCAATTTTTTTTTTTTTTCCTCAAACAACCCCTTCCCCAAATGGGTTAGTCTTTAATAGGTGTCTATTTATTTGATTAGTCCTTGGTCTGCCTTTGCCCTGACGAGCCGTTGTGCGAAACCGCGGTAGGTCTTGGCGATCTTGCGATTTTTTTCGTGTGTTTTTGCTCTGCGTGACTGCCTCTTTGTTAACCCCTTTTGGTTAGTTTAGTATATATATATATATATATATATATATATATATATATATATATATACGGGACACCCGCATCTTTTTCGAGGTATGAGAGTGAGCTGTTGAGTTAAAAAAAATATGTCACTTTAACTGAGCTGGTTCAAATCTTCACCCATCGGGACCGGGTTTTTGCAGTGAAAGGGACAAATTGTTTAATTACTTTGGTTGTAGTCATAATAAAGTTAGACCAGTTCACATTTGTATTAAAAAGTGTTCAATACAATTATATTGTAGAAATTTTGAATAGTTTTCATTTGTAAACGAGTTATTACGCGAACTAGGTTTCTAATATGTGGAGCCTTTAGGCAATAATAAATTGTCTACATATTAAGAATATATACATATATAACATTCAAAAGTTCTACAATATAAATGCATTGAAGACTTTAAAATACAACTGTCGATCAATCATCCATTAAACCTAATGGTGTGTAGGGCAGCAACTTTTTGTTACTGTATCCATAACAAAAATTGTTTTTAATGGGGCAGGGTTGTTAGCCTTGCGCCCAACCTCAAACCTGGACCGGTGGACAATTCTTGGTCCTTATGTTTACAGCAGTTAGTATTCCCAAATGGTTACGCACCTGAGTACTGAACAGGCTCGATGTTGCTTAACTTCGGTGATCAGACGATAACCGGTGTATTCAACAAAGCTGAAGATGGTCCGCCGGAAATAGGCCACACCCACACTTAACCATGGAATAACGTGTCTTCCTTAATTTTTACGTATATATATACATATATATATGTAGAGAGAGAGAGAGAGAGAAAGAGAGTGAGAGAGTGTGTGAGAGAGAGAGAAAGTGAGGTAATTCAGTATTACTGTAGCTTATAATGGAAAAGTAATTTATCTTGCGCATGATTATCTCTTTCTTTGTTAATGCACTTAATTCACTGGTATACACACTGTTCGAACACTATACAATGAAAATACACACTGTTCGAACACTATACAATGAAAATATCAGATAAAATATTAGTTCATGACCGCGGGTATAGATACAGATATATTTGTTAACTCCATTTTTCCTACCTATATACGTATATATGTAATTTATGAACGCATGTATGCATACAGCATATACACAACACAACACACACGCGCGTACACTCACACGTACACTCACACACACATATATATTTATAATAAAACGACCACATAATATATGTATATATATATATATATATATATATATATATATATATAAATATATATATATACATATATATATATAAGTGTGTGTGTGCGTGTGTGTCTACGTGTGTGTATATGTACATATATATGTGTCTGTGTGTGTGTATATATGTATATACATATGTGTGTGTGTTTATGTGTGTGTGTTTATGTGTGTGTGTGTGTGTGTGTGTGTGTGTGTGTGTATAAATATATACAAACGAAACTTGTTAATTATTTTTTATTTCTTTAAATGTGTGATTATTTTTTCATCTGAAGTTCATATTTTCGGCTAGCATTAGCCATTATCGAAGACATTTTACTCGTATATAGGATAATATATTTTCAAATAGTTAACGGAAAACAAACCCTGCCGAGACATTGAAAAAAAAATAGAATTAACGAATAATTTTACTCGATATTTAGGTAGATATATAACTGAAATATATAAATATGTACCAATATTTCATATATATATATATATATATATATATATATATATATATATATGTGTGTGTGTGTGTGTGGAGGTGGGTACTGAAGAGACCATGGACCAAGCAAGTGAGCAACGACGAGGTTTTGGAGAGAATGAAGATGAAAGGGGAAAGAGGTTTCTGAGACACGTAATGAGGAAGACGGGCAAGAAGAATCTGGTTCACACAGGACAGATAGAAGGGAAAACACAGAGGAAAATGAAGTAACATACTTGAATGGGGTTGAGAAGGATGGACGACGGAGGTGGGGTGGTGGAGAGATATCAAAAGAAAAAATGTTAAAAGCAACAAGGGAATAGGAGTAAGTGAAAAAAGATATATATATATATGTGTGTGTGTGTGTGTGTGTGTGTGTGTGTGTGTGTGTGTGTGTATTCATTCCTAGACAGATCTATTTCGCTGTATCACAGCTCATCAGTACGGTTAGACATCCGATTGCTTTTTACCCAGGATTGAAACCCGACTGAATTGGCGTCTGTTGGTGATGCTGAGCTATGGGCGCTCGGTAGAAGGAGGCAGATTTTTAGCGTGTGATATACCATTTATTCATACACCAGTAGTGAGAGTGTTCTAATTCATTACTGAATGAATGATATATATATATATATAGCCGGTAAATAATCCAGGATGATCCTAGTTATATCGTTTAAATATTAAAACATCCAACAGTGAGCTCAATGTAAATTTATCTTTAATTTATATTAAAGAGCAGATATTAATTTATTTATTCATCTGTAAATTCAGATAATATTTCAGGGTCGGGTATAACAGCTATTTCAACATGTCAGTTCAAGACATGCATTGTCAACCCAAGTTTATAAATCCAGATAAAGAGAACCAACAGGTTTAGAGTTCAGAGCTCTCTAACATTTACTTAGAAAATATAATGCCTAATACAAAGTAGACCATAATATAATTATAATGGAATTGGAACAACCCTATTCCTTTATTCGATATATATATATATATATATATATTCAACGGTAGGATAGATAGATAGATAGATAGATAGATAGATAGATAGATAGATGGCCGAAAAAGTAATTAACTTTTTTGTTTATTAATTTTTATTGGACAAAATTAAACTACTGCTTAACAAACTATTTAAATGCTCAAAATGTTCCTCTTGATATTCAATTCAACACACAGGTCTTTATTTGTGCAGTAACATTGATATGCATAGAAAAATACACACACACACACACACACACACATATATATATATATATATATATATATATATATATATAGCAAGAAAGTGAAAGAACACATAATATCTACTGTTCAAGCATTTACTTTTATAAAGAGTGCTCAATACAGTAGAGAAATGTTGGTCTAAACACAATACAACAAAGAATGCTACAATCATTCAACCCACATTCTTGACTTAAACTTCCTATCCCATGTACTCATAGATTATAGTCAAATAAAAAACTTATATAATAAAACAAGCCTACAATCCAACCTCCTATCAAAAATTATTGTCTACCCATTTAAAAAATCTGAGGTCCCACTACGAAATTTTTTAAAAAAAAAATGACCTGTCTAGATCTAAGCCATCCTGCCTCCTTTCCTAACCTAAATGTGTATCTCTATGGTAATGAACTGCTGGTTGACTAGTTTCAGTCAGTCAGTTAAGTGCCATACGTGATACACGCTTGGGCGATCATGTCTCGAAAGAGACATGACTGACTGGGCAGAAGATTATCCCGCAGTAGGTTGCCATTGCTTTCTGCGGTAGACTGGTTGCCGACCAAGGCTATAGAACCCTCAATCTGTCCTGTTATTTAACTCATAGCTAGAAGGGAAAGAGATGTATTATATTATTAAGTAGTAATTAGTGGGGGATCAGTTTAATTACTTCATAACAATATAAAACTGATCCCCCACTTTATGCCCAGTAGAAGCCTTAATCATTATTCCAACTATTATATTCAGTCAGTCAGTTAAGTGACATACGTGATATCTCGAAAGAGACATGACTGACTGGGCAGAAGATTATCCCGCAGTAGGTTGCCATTGCTTTCTGCGGCAGACAGGTTGCCGACCAAGGCTATAGAACCCAATCTGTCCTGCTATTTAACCCATAACTGGAAGAAAGAGACGGAGTAATACCTTTCCCAAGGG
>JBBBDQ010001237.1:250000-255000 GCA_037127315.1 Ascarosepion bandense
TCTCAATGTAATAAGTATTATAGAGCTTAATATAATATCATATTATATATATATATATATATAAATCGAAAGACTAATATAAATACAGAACAATATAATCGTAAAAAGCATAAAAATATTAACAGACTGAATACTTATATTGGGACAATTTCGTTTAGTTTCACATTCTTTTTGTTTTAATTACATTTTAGCTAGCTAGCTAGCTAGCTAGCTAGCTAGATAGATAGATAGATAGATAGATAGATGTACATTTATGTCACTCAGTGGATGTATTTGAGTTAATGTATAAAAGGATAAGGACGTTGAAAAAAATTAGAGTAACAACGGTTATTATTATTATTAATATTATTGCTTGTTCCGTGGGTTTCTGTTCTTTACACATTACCTTTCCGGTCCCAACCGGAGACCCAAAATGTCTCTGTAACATTTTCCACTAATTATTCTATTTTTCATATGCAATATATGTATATATATATATATATATATATATATATATATATATATATATATAGTCATCCGTAGACTGATCTGTTTCGCTGTATCACAGCTCATCAGTACGGTTAGACAGCCGATTGCTTTTTATCCAGGATTGAAACCCGACCGAATTGGCGTCAGTCGGCGATTCTACCTCTGAGCTACGGGCGCTCGGCATATGTATGTATGTATGTATGTATGTATGTAATACATACATACATACATACATACATACATAAGCCGAGCGCCCGTATGTGTTAGCTGTACTCGTGACTAGTATAACTATTTCTTTAAGGTATGGCCTACTGGGAATTTCTTAAATGAGTATTTCGGAATAATTTTCTGTCAATCCGAGTGCTACAACAATAAGTGGAATTATAGATGCCCTCATGCGCATTATTATTATTATTATTATTATTATTATTATTACGCTAATCGTCAAAATAATAAAGTGACCTAAAATAATTTAAAATCTGAATTGTATCGTTCCTTGATTTTACATATATATATATATATATATATATATATATATATACTGAGAGAAATAAGTTTTTAAAAAACCAATTGCAGAGTTTTATCTGACATCTTAATTATATATTTATACATATACATTCATAGATACATAAAACAAACCTAGTTCGATGAAGTCCTATTTGACGAACAGCCTTTATCAACATCTTACTTACACAACTGTTCTCGATTTATATATATATATATATATTAATATACTTAATTACAATAAGGCAGCACTAATAATTACAGACTAAACATCCGAAAATACAATGCTAACTTAACAGTAACTTAAATCGTCAAATAACCCAAAGAGGACCACCTCGTAGGTTAAATAATGGGGAAGAAAAAAAGAAACAAACCGCGCACAAGAACAATACGTCTAGTGCTCGTTTGAAAGAAAAAAAAACCCAAGACGAAACCTTAACAGTAAAGGGCTCTAAACGAAAGTACGAAAGTAGAGCAAAAAATACATTACACTAAATCTAAAATTGAGCCACCACCGATCGCGGTTTCACACAGCGGATCGTCAAGGCCTTGTCCTGACGATCCGTTGTGTGAAATATATTCTTATATATATATATATATATATAATAATATACTTAATTATAATAAGGCAGCACTAATGATTACAGACTAAACATCCGAAAAAACAATGCTAACTTAACTGTAACTTAAATCGTCAAATAACCCAAAATGGACTACCTCGTAGGTTAAATAATGGGGAAGAAAAAAATGAAACAAACCGCGCACAAGAACAATACGTCTAGTGCTTGTTTGAAAGAAAAACCCCAAAACGAAACCTTAACAGTAAAGGGCTCTAAACGAAAGTACGAAAGTAGAGCAAAAAATACATTACACTAAATCTAAAATTGAGCCACCACCGACCGCGGTTTCACACAACGGATCGTCAGGGCAATTGACGATCCGTTCAATTTTAGATTTAGTGTACTATATATATATATATATAATGTATGTATGTATAAATGAGATTATAACTATACTCGTGTCGAAACACCGTCCACGAATCTACGAAGAAAGGAAAAAGCGGTTTTAAAAAAGAAAGAGCTCAGTACATGAACATCAGTCAAAAGGGTTCGGACCGAGTCAGCACGAAGCCGAAAGAAAAAAACCCGATACGAGTAATCAAACGACAAAAAACTTTCAATACTTAGGAAGAGCGAAATAAGTAAAGAATACCTAGTGAGTAAGACAGACCTACCAAGGTTTCACCTTAACGGATCGTCGGGGAAAGCTGATGTATGTATTAATAAATATACATATTATCCTACGTCTATGGCTCGACTCTGAGTTTCACACGTTATGCAATCATCAGGTGCATATTTCAAACTGACGGTTTAATAGATATGAATTTAAGCTCACTCGATGTTCATGGGAATTAAAACTTATAAAGTTAAATTACTGTTTTTATGTAATAAGATTAACGATTTAAATATTCTACGGTTACATATGGATAAAAATTTGAAATTTTAAATGAAATATATACATATATATATATATATCAGTATCACCACCACATACACAAATATAGTAGAATAAATAAAGAGGTCTTTAATCTAACATGTTTCGGTTTATATGTTTCTTCAGAGTTTACAAGACGCTAATTTAATTTTTAAAAAAACAGTAAAAAGACATAACACGTAACTGACCAATGGAACCAAGTATTCCAATCAGTATTCCAATATGTTGTCTCTTTTTTTTTTATATTTTTTTAAATCTATCAAAATAGACATGACTGACTGGGCAGAGGATTTTTCCGCAGTTGGTTGCTTTTATCTTCTGCCGTTGACAATCCATAGAACGTAATCTGTCCTACAGTTTAACCCATGGCTGGAGGCAGAAGTGATGAATTAATACCTTTCCCAACGGTATTTTCACGTTAAGTGAATTCAGCTGGGGTTTGAACTCGGATCTCTAATTTCTCGTTCCGAGCCGATATCCTTTTGTGCCACAACACCCAGTGGGTAAAAAAGCAGAATATGATGATTATACACTATAAACGTATTTTAGATATATTTCTGCTTTTTATGTATGTTTTCTGTCATTAAGAAAATGCCTTTTTTTTAATTAAGAACGTTTTTGTTTTAAATCTAGAAACAATCATTACTTCAGATAATATATCAAACTTGGTTACGCTTAAGTTACAGTTTGCTTTCAAACTAATCGAACTTTTAAATTTTTAATCAAATATCGCTACATGTTTAATTAAGAAATGATTCTCCACTTAATTCATGATTTCTGAATTGCTAATTACAAAAATATTTGCGTTCAGAATGACAATCACTAAACCGAATTTTTTGAAATAAAATTTGTTCTCCCTTTATGCGATATTAGACGTAATAAATCTATTTTCTACTTTATGCAAAAAAAAATAAATAAATAAAAAAAGAAAATATTTCTTAATTAATTCAGAAAATGTTTCTTTTCTGTCGGTGACGTGTTCCGTTTCTAACTAATAAAATATTTCGATGGAGTAGATAATTAATAACGTAACATCATTCCTTTATTAAATAAATAAATGAATGCATTTAGGTTTCGTCTTTTAATTAATAAAATAATTTTCAACAGAAGTTTGCATTAAAAGTGGTATAAAGAACGCTCAATATCTGGTTTGTCGAAAATCCAATTATTCATTTCTCACTTCATACGCATACATGCACACACACACACACACACACACACACACACACACACACACACACACACATATATATATATATATATATATATATAGTGGTATAAAGAACAGGTTTGTCGAAAATCTAATAATTCATTTCTCACTTCATACATATACATAAATGCATGCACACACAGACACACACACATCTACATATATATATATATATATATATATATATATATATATATATATGTAGTGTTATAAAAAAGGTTTGTCGAAAATCTAATTCACTTCTCACTACACGCACACACATACAAACACACACACATATATATAAGTCATATAAATAAAAGGTTTGCTGAAAATCTAACAATTCATTTTTCAATACACGCACACATACATTCACACATACATACACACATATATATAAAGTATAAAAAGGTGCTAAATCAAGTTTGTCGAAAATCTAATAATTAATTTCTCAGTACACAAACATAATTACATACACATATATATATATATATACACACAGACACACACACAAATACATATATATATATATATATATATATATATATGAGAAGATATAAATTTTATATATCAAGAATAATATTGGGAAAATTGTATGACAAATTGGAAAAAGTTAATTCTTATGTTGGTAGGACTACACATGCTCACGAACGAGGGATGCTAGAGATGTTTAATTTTTTTTTATATAATATCGAACGTTAATAATTGTCACGAAAAACACAAAGGAGAAACCTCAAGAAATCTAAATAAAAGATTATATTAACAAAATGGAGATTTTACAAAAAAACTACGTCAAAAGCGTTATTTGTCCGCCATAACGAGAGCGACCAAAATTTTGACATAAAAATGCTACCCTGATCAAAGGAGAAAACACTTCAGTACGATGAAAATTTCTAGAGAGTGTCTACATCGCAAAATCACCTACAGTAAATTTGCACCTTGTCTTTTACATTTTCAGCATTCATGGCAGAACATCTATTATCACATTGTGGAATACCTATTTACAAAACGGATGGAAAAAAAAAAGGAATTTTGCTGGATATTAAAAGAGTTATATATATATATATATATATATATATATATATATATAGGCGTGTATAATCATAATATACGCGCTAAAAAGTTTGCCTTCTTCTCCCGAGCGCCCATCGCCGAGAGGTAGAATCGGCGACTGACGCCAGTTCGGTCGGGTTTCAATCCTGGGTTAAAAGCAATCGGTTGTCTAACCGTACTGATGAGCTGTGACACATAAGAAAACTCAGCACGTAATTAAAGAGTTATAAATCGAGAATTTATTTCAGCAATGTAAAGAAAAGATTTTACAATTGCCGCGTTCAGACTGTTG
>JBBBDQ010001237.1:260000-265000 GCA_037127315.1 Ascarosepion bandense
CGCTGGGGTGCCCCAAGATATTGATAGACGGATAATAGAATTACTGCGGATAATTTAGTCACTTAGATGCTCAGATGTATGTAGAAAATGTATAGATGTATGCCTACCGCTTAAAAATGTACTGCTAATTAATTGTAGTTATAACAAAAAAAAAAATAGTTTCAGTTTCTTTAAAAAGACACAAAAAATAATCTTTTCAGGATTGTATGATAACTGCGTGGTGGTGCATTGGATATCGGCTCGGAACGAGAAACCGGGGAGTCGAGTTCGAATTCCAGTTGAATCTATTGTATTCACTTACGCGCAAATACCCTTGGGAAAGGTATTAATCCGCCTATTCCTTCCAGTTATGGGTTAAATAACAGGACACATTGGGTTCTATAGCCTTGGTCGGCAACCAGTCTACTGCAGAAAGCAATGGCAACCTACTGCGGGATAATCTTCTGCCCAGTCAGTTATGTCTCTGTCGAGACATGATCGCCCAAGCGTGTATCACGTATGGCACTCAACTGACTGATGATAACTGCAAATGAATTTCATTTATGATCTAACACCTTGATGTGTGACTAGCATTTCAGTGAAAATTAGAATGATATGTCTATGTTTTTGGTTTGATTATTATATATATATATATATATATATATATTGTAACTAAGTTGTTGAACTCGTAGGTTTATTTACCTTTTTGTTCATGCATTTACTTTTATCAAGAGTGCTCGATACAAATGTAGTGCGTTATACTGGCACTAGACAGTATATATATATATATATATATATATATATATATGTGTGTGTGTGTGTGTGTGTGTGTGTGTGTTATACTAGACAGTATATATATATATATATATATATATATATGTGTGTGTGTGTGTGTGTGTGTGTGTGTTTGTGTGTGTGTGTGTGTTTTTAAATAGTTTTACCCCGATCAAGGCATTCCACTGCCACTATTGCGCAGGGGGTTACAAAGGGGGAAAAGCGATGAGAAAGGATGGTTAGATATAGGAAATGTCAGAAGGAGGGTGGTAGACGGGTAAGTATACCGAGAATGAGGGTTGGGTAGATGGTGAGAGTGTTTGAGAGAATAGATGCAAGTTAGTGTGATAGAAAGTGTCTGTTGACCTTACATTTAAACTCCTGGAGATTGTAGCTGTCGGGGAAGCAGGTATATATATATATATATATATATATATATATATATATATATATATATATATCAGCATGCGGTGTAGATATAGAAGAATCCAAAGGAGTATCCTGTACATGAAGTGGTACATAAGAGAGCTCTAAATATATATGCATATAAATACATATAGAGCAAATATAAGAAAAATTAAGGCAGGCACGTTATTTCGTGGTAAATCGGAGTTTTGCCTATTTAATGAGAACCATTATCAGCTTCCGTCTTTATTGTACAAAAGATTTTTACACGAATGAAATTCTCAAAGACTTAAAAAAAACGAATAAAAATAAAATAAAAATATATATACAAATGAATAATGAACGAAGAAAATATTTACAACGTTCAAAACATTAATTTAAAACAGTGCCCAATATAAAAATAGAGCAATGAATATTTATTATAAATTATTTTTTAGAACATGTACAAATTACAATCTACTATAAAATTGTACATTTCCTTTCGTTGCTTTATTTTCCTTTTGTTTTCCTCTTTGTTTTTTATTTCCTCTGTGCCCTTCTCTTTTCCCTTTCTTTCCCCCTGTTTTTCATTTCTTTTTTCTTTTCTCATCTTTCCAATCCTCTTTGCCTCGTATGAAAAGTTTTCCAATAATAAATTGAAGTGAATTTTCATATTTTTTTTAAAAAATAACCTTAATTATCATGATTACTATCTACCTCATGAGACATTGTGCTTTCAATGTCAAAACAAAATGTACAATTTTGTAGTAGTTTGTAGATGTTCTAAAGTATATATATATATATATATATTCTACCGGCCATAATTATTAGGCCATGCCAGGTTTTTAAAAGAAATGATGTATTTCATGCGTTTTTTAGTATTTATTGCCAAGTGGATAATTCTAAAAGAAAATAGAATGGTTCTTTTGTTAATAGTGCACAATAATATGTGCATTAAATGAACTGTTTTGGTGTCCAGTTCTTGTGCTCTCTTCCCTATGCTAGTCTCTTCTTCTTATTCTATTTTCATTTAGAATTATCCACTTGGCAATGAATCCTAAAAATAGTATGAAATACATAATTTTTTTTAAAAAGTGGGTAGGCCTAACAATCAGTGTATATATATATATATATATATATATATATATGTGTGTGTGTGTGTGTGTGTGTGTGTGTGTGTGTGTGTGTGTATAGTTATCCGCAGACAGATCTGTTTCGTTGAATCACAGCTCATCAGTACGGTTAGACTCCGATTGCTTTTAACCCAGGTTTGAAACCCGACCGAATTAGCGTCTCTGGGCTATGGGCGCTCGGTAGAAGAAGGCAGAATATATATATATCTATATATATCTATATATATATATATATATATATATATATATATATATATACATATATATAAGGATATTGAAAGAAAATCAAACCAAAATTATATATATATATATATATATATATATATAGTAAGCCCTTTTATTCTTTCTCTTTCATTTATTGTGTTATTATTGCGTGCCTCTAATAAGTTTATGTTTGCATGATTATTTTGTGTATGTCTATATCTACCCTCCTTTTCGTGTCTGTATGTATGTTCTCCATAATTTCCTTTGTGCATTTTTCGAGATCTGATCCATCTGCCCTTTATTACGTGTGTTTGTATTGTGTGTATGTGTGTATGTGTGTATATAACATAATGTGTGTATGTGTGATCTGATGTGTGTATTCTTAAATTTGGGGCCCTTCCGGCTAAAATCTACACACAATGTTTCCTTTCACTTAATCTATTTCCCTATGTTAAAAACTGTTATTTGCAACATTCTGATCGAAATTAACATTTATTTATTTTTCTCTGGTCTGAAAGGAACAAATTGTAATTTTCACATCTGCCAAAATAAATTCTAGATTTTTAACCGTTTAATTATGTGTTGAATTTTCATTTCAATATTATTATATATATAGAATTAATAGAATAAATAAAAAAAATTATCCAAATATTGGATATTTATTTTCAACTGAAATTGAAGACAAAATAGGACGTTTAATACGGCTCATGATTAAACATAATAGACATTCATTGTCTCTTATATTTAACAGTATATGTTTAGAATATATATATATTAAATGTTCTATGTTTACTGTGTGTTAATATTTACTCTTTGATAATGGCTTATGTGAGCCGAAAGCTTAGACCCGATAAAAAATTCAACAAATACTGTGATTTTTAGTTGTCTTTCAACGACATCACCATCAAGTATATCAGACGGTATGAACGGATCCTACACAAAATTAATAGACAAAACTTGTCTATATTATTCAATGAAACCTGCATTAATATATATATATACATATACATATATATATATATATATATATATATATATATATATATATGTTTAGAATATATATATATATGTTTAGAATATATATATATGTTTAGATATATATATATATATATATATATATATATATATATATATCAGCATGCAGTGTGGCTATAGAAGAATCCAAAGGAGTATCCTTTGCGTACAGTCGTAGGATAACTCTCTAAGAGAGCTCTAAACATATGCATATAAATACATATAGAGCAAATATAAGAAAGATTAAGACAGACACGTTTTTTCATGGTGAATCGGAAGTATATATATATATATATATATATATATATATATATATATATATATATATTATGACTTAAACGTAATTTTTTTATTGGTAAAAATAATTTGAGTATACGTTCAATTTAATTACTAAACGGTTTCTTTATTCTTTTCGTCTACTGGACTGAATATTTAAGAAATTTTATTAAAGAAAAATATACGCTATCCAGCAGGATTCGAACATGCGTCCCCCTGGAAAGGGGAAAAGGACGTTAGATTCGGTAGCTGAAAATAAATAAATATAACTCCAATAAAAACTGACCGTCTACTTAAATATGAGTATCCACTAAAAATAAAGTGTAAGTGATAAAATATACTGAATTAATAAATAAAAAGTGTATTATATCTTAATAAATGCAAATATATATATAACGAATGTGAGTTTTTGGAATTTTTCGACATATTACATATGTTTGGCTCTGTAAATAGATAATATTATTTACATCGAGCCATCCACCTTGATCATTTTTAATATTAACAAAATTAATATTCATAGGAGCGGGAATTGGAATTTTACCTATTTGCTCATTTTTTATGGATTTAAGATAGATAGATAGATAGATAGATAGATAGATAGATAGATAGATAGATAGATAGATAATGAGTATGAGATAGATAGATAGATAGATAGATAGATAGATAGATAGATAGATAATGAACAGTATGAGATAGATAGATAGATAGATAGATAGATAATGAACAGTATGAGATAGATAGATAGATAGATAGATAGATAGATAGATAGATAGATAGATAGATAGATCTAGATATCGTGTGACTCATTAAAGTTGAAGGGGCATCACCTGCATTGCAGCCGCCGTAGAAGTGGTGTTTTTCATTAGGCACGAGAGCCAAACAGAGCCCGCCCTACTCCAGGCTGGTTTTGAGTTTTCCTTCTAGACAGGTTGACACTCAAAGCTATAGGACACAGTCTGATTTGCAATATTACCCATAGCTTGGGGAGAAGAGACGGATTCGTACCTTTCCCAAGGGTATAAGCATGCAAGTGAAGATTGTGAATCCGACTGGGATCCGAACTCGGCTTCGTTACATGGTAACTTGGTTACTTGATAAAGACATGAATCCAACTCTATGAATCCACACACACACACACACACACACAGAGAAACACACACACACACACACACACACGCACACACGCACACACTCTATTTTCCAGTAACATGTTCTCCAGCCCAATTCAAACCTTTG